>JANBQS010000329.1:0-20901 GCA_027577415.1 Coemansia sp. RSA 922
TGTTCTTCCAGAGTGAGTGGAGAGGCGGGTGCTAATTGAGGCGGCTGGAAGCCTTCGGGTCGCTTGAATGGGAAGCGGAATATTACATGTACTGGTGTGTCTTCGGTCTGAGAGTTCATCATAAAGTAAGTAAAGTGGAGGTTGAGAAAATAAAGTTTGTAGAACTAAATCACGCCTAGCCAGTCAGCGTATATACATGTGTATGTTTGCCCTTGGTATATGTATGGGGTTTAGTAATTGAGCCATCTGACATGTTTCTCAGTTGTGGTAGCTGAGGGAGCGGCTTTCGAGTGCGTCTTTCTTTTACGATACCCCGAAAAAAAAACCCCCACCCACGAAGTGCAACCAGATACCTGCTTTCTTTCTTTTTTTCTTTTCTTTCAAACAGGCCACACCCAGTCACGCCAAAAATTGGGGCAGTGCTTTGAGCGCCTTTGCACTCTCCTCCCCAATTCACTTGCAATCAAGCTATATCACACTATTTTATAATCCCCACCACCAATACATAAGCATCATGGCTGTTGGGCCCATGCTGGCTTCTAATAATTTCCGCGCTATTCTGTTATAAAGCACCGAGCTTCCCCTCGCCACCCTTTTTCCTCTCTCATCCTCTCTGCAGCTCACTTTTTCACTTATATTCTGAATATCATTCTTTTGACATACTTTTTTTTGGAACTAAGGCCATTATTGACAAGCAATACTCAACCATGTCAGTATTCGACAACAATGAAATAGGGCGACTAGTCGATTATTACGATGCTAGAATGAAGGACGGCTCAGTTATTGTTTATACAAGGAATATATACGATAGTAGTGGAATTGAGCAAGATGTCTACCACTTGGCTGATGAGCTTAAAGCATTTGAGGGCTACAATGCCGCACCTATCTCACTTGTAAATTTAAACCACGTCTTCTTTTCAGGCTCGCATCACGGGTTTCAGACCACTGACGACTACATATACATTGTGTACTTTTCAGAAGGTAATGCTAATAAAGACATACCACAATGTCTGAGAGAAAACTGGAGTCGCATCAGTAAAGCTTGGCCTGACAATTATTGCTTGATATATGCCGGTGGTCCTAATTCCGGATATGATTCGTTTTTAAGTGATTATGAAGAAAAGCTATTTAAAAGGGCAAAAACTGCTAAACAATTGCAAGACCAATTGAGCACAAGGTAACAGGCTGTCGTCAACAATTTAGTAGATAGCTTGTATTTAATAGAAACTTTTCAAACATACCTATGAAAGTAAAACATAGAACTTTTTGAAAGCTCACTTATGTAAACTGCCACTGTAATGTAGAGACGAAGGAGTAGGACAAACGCAACCTTTGCTTTTTGTCGCTTCTAGCACATACTCCAAGAGAGAGGTAAAGAAAAAGTAGGCGTTTAGGAGATGATGTAATATTTTACTCATGGATACAATCCATAGTGGAAAGTGCCTCCGTGGCCATGACCTCAGCATGAGAAAACCACCCCACTCTGAACGGCTTAGGACTTCCCTCCCCTATTTTTAGGGCATGAGAAATTTCTTTGAGCCCCTTTGCGTGCTTTGGGGGAAGGATCTCAATGATTTGCTTGTCCATTTTGTCCATTTTGTCCAGCTGCCAATGCCAAAGTCCCCAGTCGGTGCTCGCTAGAGGGGGGTCGAAGCGACATGTCCCTCTTTGGATTTAAATAAATAGCTTCCCATTGTCTCTTCTTTCTTCTTCCTCTCACCAGTTTTTTCTCCTACTTTTTTTCTCTCATTTACTACCGCTCATACTGAACGCAGAAAGTAAACAAAATTGAGAACAATACGCCAGTATGTCTGAACCTGAAATTACCGAAATTCAGAGCCTTGCCGAATACCTTGCTACCACATCCAACAAGGGGACAATTATTTTTTATTCAAGGAAAATCAAGCTCAGAGAACCCGTTCAGATGCAAGTTGATGACGATGACATGGGTCCTGTCTATAAAAATGATCTAAACCAGTTGGTTCGCGTTTTGGGTGATTTTGGTAACAACACTTTGAAATGTGTGGATATATCAAAAGGGGAATTATCCTACAGTGGTTGCGGATGCAAGCACAAGGACATGGCAATTTTTATACAGTACTGTGATGGTAAAATTGCTACCCAGCTACCTAGTGAAATTATAGAACGCCTTAAAGAGAATTTAAAAGACAGTGAGGGTGATTTTCATTTGGTATATGAAGGCGATTTTGGCTCTTGTTATGATAAATTTAAATCAGATTATGAAGCTCATTTATATTTCTAATCAACCAAATAGTCGTTTCAGTAAAGCAATACGCCATGAAGTACCAAGCGTATTTGCTGACATACATGTGAACACATGGAAATGTAGGGACGTTAGAAATGGTTAGTCTAGTTTTTGTTTAGAAATACACATATTGATACTCAATACACCTTCTACTTGTCCAGGAACTCTTTGCAGTCAACTTTTTTTAGCACTACAACTGATGCGGACTCTTTGGGCTCGGAGATTATATAAATCTATTCACAGCACTACAACTAGAGAGTGAAGCATTAACATTTTATATCTAGATACAGTACCAAAAGTGCTCACTTCAAGAGCCAAGAATATAGCAGAAAAACATGTTAGGACCTCCCTCAGTCAAGCTGCACTCTGGCGACAGAGAACAGGAGACTTTGGCTCCCCCAACAAATGGTAGTTGGTTTCAAAGGCAGTTCAGTCAAAGACACTCCCAATCAGCTGAATCACCTACTTTGAGATAGAAAAAGGGGTTGGGGATGTTTCATGTTGAGACTTTGAGCAAGGGTGAAAAATAGCGGCAAAGGAATGGTAAAGAATTGGGATGTCAATAAAGTCCTCAACATGGAGCGAAACCAATTTTAAAGGGGTTCTTCTGTACCAAAGGCAGTCAACCAATAGAGAAGATTTGCTTTTATTTCTTTGACAACCCCTTTCGCTTCCAATCAACTGAAATCGAGCTTTTTTTCAAAGTTTTTGGGAAAAATAAGCGCTTACTCCAGCAAGTCTCTTGTTTGAACCCACGAGAAAAGCGAAAATATCTCGGCCACTCTTTTGCTATAAAATGAGCGCCGCTCGCCACTGCATCTGTCTCATTTTCTCCTCCACTTACATTTATATTCTTACTACCTACTACATATTTGCTTACTAGCGCCTTAACCGTTTACTTGCTTTATCAATCAACAACTGCCCATGTCATCGGATTTCTTAATTATTGCTGACAGCATGGATAGTTATCGCAAGCTGGTAACTTCTGAATCTGCTTACATTGTCTATTCTAAAAAGTCAAACGTAATGGACTACTTTTTGGTTTCATTTGAAACTGAAAATACTTACGTGGTTTATGTTGACCTAAATCAAGAATACTGTAAGGAAATTTGCAATGTTGATAACATTTCCAAGGACAACGTGTATGTGGTATATTTTAAGGATGGTAAAGTTAATAGTGGCATGCCTCAAAAGATTGCCGTTGAACTGAGCAGCATTAACGAAGACTATGGAGATGATTTTAACCTGATGTGTTCTACCTATAACAAGGAAGGTTACAATAAGTTCGTAGACACGTTAAAAACATCTGCTTGAAGAGTAATTTTTCTACAATAGCTGATGGTTTGTAGCCTCTGCGGACATTAGTAGTTTCAAATTTTATTAGGTTGTTTTAAGCTTTAGAGCAGCAATAAATAGTATTTCAATTAACCGTACCAAGGTGAAAGAAGGCCAGCTATTCAGCTGAACCCAAGCTTACTCAAGTCCGCTAGCCCAACTATGCCCACGATGAGCGCAGAAAATATGGCAAGCCAAGTCCACTCAGTGACCAACACTTGCTCCTCGTCGATACCGCCGTCATGCAACCACTTGGAGTGCACGCCCAGCCAAGCACTGCCCCACATCAGTATGAGAGCTACATGTCCAAGCACCCGACTCCACTTACGCCTGTGCTTTGGTTTCAGAGCTACTCCAAATGTACCCGCACAGCAGGTAGTGTCAAGCCATAGCTGAGCAGTCAGTGCCAGTATTGCCACAAACCCGATGCTTCGGTGCACTGGGCCCAGCCCATGTATCCGTCTCGCCTCGCTATAGCCACGTACACAAGTCACTATACTTGCTGCGCAGGTAACAGCAGCACACCACTGAACTACGCTATACGCCTTGTACCCCAGTCGTCTAGCATCGTGCGAAATAGCCCAGGGCATGTGGTGAACAAAGAGTGTGGCTTCGGTCAACATAACTAGCACTGCACCCATCAGTGCCGGGTGCCAAGCAAGTAATGAGACTGCTTTACTCTTGAGAGTTAATCGCAGGGCCGCGATAAACGCGATGAGTGCAACCTGCACTAGTACTATCGCCACCACGTGTAGCATATATGCGGGCTTGTATCCTCCCATTGCGCGTTCAGTTGAGTCAAACGGTCGTACTTCCAAGTCTACTGAGCTCAAATGCTCGCTGCCCTTGCTAGAGGCAAACATCGATAGTTGTAAGGACAGTCGATTCGAGTCTGAGCACTCTTCTGTAACTGGGCTTACCAGAAAAATTTGTGATGCCAGACCACATATCTCCTGACCACCTGCGGATTCAAGACTGTTGGTCGGCGACGCTATTGTACTCTGACTCTGTTGGTCATGCTCTTCGACGTCCTTTACATTGTCGACTAGGCGTTGTATCCAATCGCTTGATCCACGGATATCGCGTACTGCAGCCTCAAATTCGTCCGATTTGGCCGACATTGAAAAGCAACCAGGCGTTTTAGCCCCATGAGAATTGTCCTCTGTGAAGAAACCCGTCATTATAAGTCGGCACAAGTAGAAAGTAAAAAATATTGCCGAAAAAGAGCAATAAAGTGTTCAACACGAGTTGACACGTGTAGCCTGACTGTGGCCCACCCCCACCCCCCGCATTAAACAAAAAAAGCAAACATGTGTGCTGGGCTACTGCTTATTGAACCAAGCTACTAGTTATCAGAGGTGCTATAAATACCCACTTTTCCCCACACAATAAAGGGGGTGTGCAAGGCAATGTGGACGCTCTTGAGTCAAAGCATGTGTATGTACGAAGCTGATAGACGGATAAGATGAATGGCAAAATAAGTGTGCCCATCACCCGGCCCATCCAACACCTGCAACCTGTGAGTGGTCACATCGGCATTAAATAGTGCATGTTAGGAGGGGGACTGGACTTTTTTTGTACGTGTGGGGGGTGAAGGCACATGATACGTGACATTTAATTCATGTGCCGAATGCCCCTCTCTTTTTCCGTCGTTCACACGTGTGATGTGTTGTCACACACTCCCCATCTATAAATTCATTTCCATGTGGCCACTTTTTTATTCTTGTCACAGAGTTTAATTTTTTTCATACAAATTTTTTTACTTTATTTATTATTTTTATTATGTCACAGCAGGCTACATTTGTTACACTAGATAGCCTAGTTAATGGCTGGCGTCAACGGGCATTATTCTTTTTAGATACGACAGTTTGGGGAAGAATCTGGGAAGTCTCTGATTTTCTTCTCAACATCGCACTATGCGTCGTCTATGTAGTTGTAAGTACACTTTAAGCGATATTTCCCCCTTGGTAATAAGCAAGTCGCTAAATAATTATTTCATGTTTATAGAATACGGCGGTCGTTGACTCGAACATGGATCCAAGTCGAATCCCAGAGTCTAACCGATTAGTAGAATTCCTGTTGGCGGTCGTATTCTTGGGCCAATACGTGACACGGTTTGTTATTATTAATGCTAACCACCGTACTCTAGAGCATTTTGTCGTATTTTTTGCGTTTGTCGCACCGGTTATTGCATATTTCATGAGTATGCATAGCGAGTCGGTGAGAGGCAGTTATATGAGTGCCGGTGTACTGGTAAGTAGGATTTATCGACCGAATAATTCCAAAAAAAAAAAAAGTTGGTCCCTAGTCTTTTGCTAAAAAAAACCTATTGTCATATTGTGTAGGCTATATTTTATCCGGCGAGATTTCTACGGTTGCATTATGCGCTGAACCGGATTTTGGCTATTGCGGCGTCGTCTACAAAGTACATGAAGATCACGCTGATACGACAGGAGGCGGCGTCGTTGGGCGGAGACATTATTGTAGCTATTTTGGCGTTTGCCAGTTTGGTACATTCGGGAATCAACTGGTATAGTCAGGCAAACAAAGTGGAGTTTAGAGGATTCACGTTTCTCGACGCTATATACTTTATATCTAGTAAGTATAAAAAAAGAGGAAGCACACAATGTACATGGAAAAAATTTGTATGACATCTAATTGTTACATTACCCTACAATATTTGTGTGTCTATACAACCCTGTGTATGGCACAAACCATTGACAGTGAGCGCTTTAGGACAAGATGGATCGATACCACGGAGCACGTTTTCGGAAATTATCTCTATGGGTATTGTCGCCCTTATTGCCTTTGCTGTTCCATCGAGGGTAACTAGATTGGTGGACTTGGCGCTAAAAACATCGGCATACAATAAGACAGTGGCACTGCCGGCTGCCTCGAGACATGCACTGGTCTGTGGTAATATCGAGTTGGAATCGATCAGACAGTTTCTCCACGAGTTTTTTAACGCGGACCACGGACCCAATATATTTCGCACTACGATCGTCATCCTACATAACGACGAACCATCGATGGAAATGAAAGCACTTTTGAGGGATCCCATGTACGCTAACCGAGTATTTTACGTCAAAGGGTAAGAATACCTTAAATTACTATTGATACTGGGGGGTATTATGTCACTTGTTACTAAATATTTTTTTGTGTGTATAGGCGTGCGACAAACTTTAAATCGCTTAAACGCGCTCGCATAGATTTGGCTACTTGCGTATATATCCTGACTCGTAAACATAGTCACGGTACGGGAATCGAAGACGATGCTAATACTGTGCTTATTGCCCTAGCGCTCAACGCTTTTGCTGCCTCTGCGGGTGCCGTTAGTGGGAAGCCTTCATCTCCGAGGTTCCAAGTATTCGCACAAACACTGTTGCCTGGTAGTATATCGCATTTAAACTACTTGCAAACAGCACGAGTCGTATGTGTAGACGAAATGCGAATGGGTATAATGGCTCAGAACTGTGCTACACCGGGCTTCGCTACACTGGCGTTCATGTTATCGACATCGGTGGCTGACCACGTTGACTGGGATTTCTCGGGTGTAATGGCTGAAGCTATAGCCAAATCAGCAGGTAAGTGAAATAAAAAGTGGAATTGCTTGTTGTGTATGTGAATGATTTAAAGCTAATTTTTGTTATTTTTTTGTAGATGAGAGTTGGGTCAAGAGTTATATCCACGGTATCTCACAAGAAATTTACCAAGCACATGTACCCAGCTCGCTTATTGGTAAATCATTTTTCAAAGTAGCTAGATACTTTTACCGATGCCATGGTATGCTTATATTCGGTCTCGGTTCTTTCTCGCACAACCGATCACCACACCAGCATTCCGGCAACCATCCATCAACGAGCTCAGACTGCGGATATTACCAAGTACTGTTGGCGCCACGAAACTACATACTACAAAAGTACGATATGCTATTTGCCATTTCCACCGACGTACAATCCGTACTCAACGCCATGCTATACGCAGAACGGGTATCGATAAAGACAGCCAGAGTCAAGAGTATGTGGACCGTAAACGAACACACCAAACATCATAAGCAAGTAGATATAGAGAAAGGGGCACCTGTACAGTCTGATAGTCCACGTCGAATGGTAGTACGAACGCCACCGTTGAAACCTCAAAAGACCAATTACATTAGCGACAGCGACAGCTCCTACTTCTCGCCCAACGTCATGTACCCAGCCGCACCATCCATTAAGGGCGTGGTACGAACGCGAATTGAACGCGTCACACGTCGCAACGATCTAGTACCAATGTCGATCAACAACCATATAGTAATCTGCGATGCCAGTGACCTGTTCCCACGTAACGTCGAGCTCCTAATCCAGTCTTTGAAAAACGCATACGAGGACGAAGACCTCTCCATAATCATCCTCTCACCGGGACAAGTAGACCGCGAGCGCGAGCTTATTCTGGGCGACTTTACCAACGTATACGTAGTTCGTGGTACGCCTTTGGCACAGGGCGATCTGCGGCGTACGCATATCGAGCGGGCGCAAAAGGCCATAGTCTTGGGAAACTGTAATATCCGAGCTGACTCCGAGGGCGAGTCCAACGATTCGGCAGCGATTCTAGCCAATATGAATATCCAATCACTATGCGATGGCCAATTCGTCACTACAGAGCTCCTAGACGTGGAGAGTATTCGGTACTTGGATCATACGCAACTGTTGGGTGAGCCACTTTTGAAGAGGACGTTCATGAGTGGTCATATTTTTATGCCGGCTATGATCGATACCGCCCTGTGTCAGTGCTATTTTAGTTCGCATATTCTCGACGTACTACGCCATTTGACTTTCAGCCATGCTCCCAGCGACAATGTAGCATCTACAGTGGCAACGCCCAAAGCCGAAGAAGAGGAGGGTATTCGCTCGTTCAAACCTGGTAAACTCAGTCTGCTCTACGTGCCAGATAGGTTTATTGGCAAGAGGTACGATACTCTGGTGCTGACGCTGATGAAGCAGCATGCATCGGTGCCCATGGGCCTGTATCGTATAGTCAATCATGAGGGCCAGGCGTTTGCTAGCGTTATGTGCAACCCACTGCCATCCATATCGCTTGTGCATTCAGACTCGGTGTATGTGCTGGGTCCCGATATTCCGGGGTGGAGGCATGTTTCGGAGGGACTGAGAGCGCTCAAGATCGCACCACAGACAGCATTCAACTCGGAGTCTGTTTCACCCACGTCGTCCGCTGCCACGGGGAAAAGCGACCAGGGCACCGGCCAATCTAGGCACACAGTGTATTCGCACAACACTGTGCCCAGCTCACTCGATGCCGACGCGGACGTTAGCGACATGGACACCTAAATATCTAGCACTTGTATCATCCGTTTTATATTTCTTTATATCGTTCTTTGAGCTACAAACGCATGCTCCAAAGCTTGCTCTGCAGTGATTCTAGTTCCAGGATCGAGTGTCAACAGGCTCCGCAAGAGATCAAAGACCTCCAGTGGGAGATTGTCATATCCTTCGGCGTTATAGGCCTTAGCCAAGCTTTCAAACTTGATGCCACGGTCTTTCACAGTTGGAATATTCGTGAGGAACGAGCGACCCAATGCCACAGCTGCCCGCTCCATTTCCAGGCGACCATAAAGCACGGCGATTTCCAACAGAGCCTCAGTGTCGTCAGTCGATTGGAAAAAGGGGAACCGACGCGTCAAAAAGCACAGCAAAATGACACCAACCGACCAAATATCTATAGCCACTGACTGCTCAGGAATCTTTAGCAACACCTCGGGTGCTCTGAAGCCACGCGTACCAGCACGGTTAGCACGCAATCCAGGCCGAGTGTCTTTGCGCGGGATACCAGGGCGACCCTTTTGGTCAAAGCTGCGGAATAGACGCATAGCCGTAGACAAGTCCATCTGCAATGCATGCCGCGACCTATACTTGACTGCCTCCTGGTCACCCTCGCGCTCAGCCAGACCAAAGTCTACCAATACCCCGTGGCGCCTACGAACGTCATAGAGAAAGTTCGAGGGCTTGATATCCCGATGCATAATACCCTTCGAATGAGCATAGGCGAGTGCGCTGAACAGGGAGGCAAAGTACCAGCGCATCTCCTCGACCGGCAAGTCCAAGTAAAAGCGTCGGAAATCGTCGTTAGGAAAATATGGCAGTACCACTACCACTTGGTCTTCTTTCCGCATGGCTGTCACCAGGGGCGCTATAAACCGGCTGTCCTTGAGGTCATTCAGTATGCTGATCTCGTTGGCTATACGCGTGGGAGAACTGGTCACGTAAATCTTTTTGATTGCCACTACGCGTGCCCGTCGCGCCGTGTCCTTGCGCCGCCGAGCGCGTGGCTTGGCATTGTCGGAAGTAACCTCGTCGTCGTCGGAAGACGCGTTGAAAATCATCGTCCAGCTGGAGTTGTCGTACCGCTCATGCTGCAAGTCAACCGCCTTGTATACAGTGCTAAAGGTGCCTTGTCCAATCTTGCCCAATAGCTGATAGTGGTCGGCTAACCCCGGAATAAGACTCTCGAGCTCTGCTATTTCCTCTAATGTGCTTTCCGCGTCAACGTCCAGTAGGTCGGCGTTGTCATCTTCAGCATCGTCGCTCTCATCTGTGTGGTCGTCGGCAAGGCTTTCTCTCTCCTCCTCCTCCCCTTCCTCCTCTGGGTTGGTCTCATTGTCATCGACAGGCAGATTGTCGTATCCGCTATCTGCTTCATTGTGCTCATAGTCGTCGTCAACAGCACTCTCGCTAAGAAACACCCCATTAGGTCCTTGACTATGAATGCGCAAGTCGTCTACATCATCAGCACACGCGTCGCCAGCGTCCTGACGCGCTTCATCGAATCCGCATTCATACACGTCGCTGACAGCCTGGCTCGCCATATCGGTAGTCGGCTGGTGTAAAATTGAAGACTCGGCAGCTATTGCCTGACTATCCACCTGCTCAGTACTAAGCATAGTTAGTCCAACTACAGGCACGGCGGTGCATGCAAGTGGCCGTGGTCGTTTGGGTGCAGGAAGGACGATTGGGATTCCAAGTGAATTATAAAGTATTTTAGGCGCATTGTCCACAGCTGGTAGTGGTGGGGACGCCTCTCGTGCGCGTTTTGCCGCCCGACCGTATTGTGAAGAAGACGCATGCATTCTACAAATTTATAGCAACGCCTTAAGGATAATAAAAAAAGTATAGTTCCCCCACTGCTCAAGCCTGTCGCTTGGGATAGTATGCCAAATGATATACAAAAAAAAAGGTGTTGGAAGAAGACAAATGCAAGCAAAAAAGTTATTAGTAAAAAAAGTACAAACACAAGAAACGCGCTGCGCGTTTCGCAAGACACCAAAGTAGCCTGCCTATAAAATTAGATTATGGCCCTACAATTAAGCGATGTGAGGTGATTGATGATCACCGATATTAAAAAACATAGATCAAAATATCCGCAAGTAGGATGAACTCCAAATCACTCGGGTGTGATAGCCTCAAACTTGATAGAGTACTGGTTTCTGATACATATGCACTCTGTTGAGCAGATTAACACTTGGTTGATTCTGACGTCATATGTGATATCAACGGATGCAGTTACCTGTGATGATCATAGTATTTGGATCGCATATAAAAATGCTTGCCTGCACACGATTTGGAATGGGAATCAAGTGAGTATCTCTTCTTTTTTTAAACATTTATTGACTGTTCACCTGTCACAGCTAAGTAATTATAAACTGGTACACACTTTTGTTGGAAGAAAAGGTAAGAGGTGGCAGATACAGCATAGAAGAAGAAATACATAGAAATACAAAATAGAGAAGCTTAAATAAAGTAAATAGCTGCCTTGAAGGGTTAGATAGCCTGCTGTACTTTATCCGCATTCACAGGTTGAATAAGTCAGACCTGTAGTTGACCAGGCGTGACCATTTGGGCAACTGCCTGCCATCCAGGCGCGGGCGTAGACCATTGACTGCGTCCTCGGGGCCGCCTGCATTGCCATCTGGCATGGACAAGTATTCGAGCAAGCCGTCAAACCTTGATCCTGCTGGGGGGGGGGGCTAAAAAGGCTGGTAGCCTCGACGGAGTTTCCAGAGGAACTTAACGAATGCCAACGCGCACTTGGATGCACCTCATATTCAGAGAGCATCACGTCCCTACTTCCACCGGTCTGTGGCGACCAACCAGGGATACTAGTCGCATTGGAGGAAGGGCTAGTAGAGTTGGTGCTCGCTGGTTTACCCCTGTTCTTCGGTGCTAAGGGGCGAATAGTGCAGGTGACATCGTGGCTGAAGTCGCAGTCATAATAGGGGCATCTGTTTCTACTTTCTATGCTCCTGCACAGCACCGTCCGGTAGTTGGGCGGCTTAGGGCGCTCTCGAAGCTCAGCTGATCCGTGTGTGAATGTGCAGGCGTCACCCTTTGCACACACACCTCTGCTTTCAAATGACCAGCAGGGCTTTGTCTTCCAGCTGCGAGACGGTGTTGGAAAGACATTTTCCTTATTGGCCGAGCCGGAATCTAGCAAACAAAAAGGAATACACACCTGGCGTAGTTAGAAAAATGGAAAGTAAAAAGGGGAAAGAACTAGACATGAAATAGCTCAAAATAGCATCAGGTGGTGGGTAGACTGTTAAAAAAAAAATGTGGCTGGCCACATTTCAATTGCGGTGTGCGTTTGTGTACTAACCTGATTTGCGCTGGAAATGAGAAGTCATTGCTTAAACAAGTATAAGAGGACCAACTTCTGTGATGTGACTCGGCTGGTAGGTATAAAATAGAAGTAAATAAGATATGTGCTTCAATATCGCAAGCCGTCGTTGGAAATGTACAAGAAATGAAAAAGAAAAATGTGGTGCTATGTGCAACTATCCATAAATAGAGAGAGAGAGAGAGAGAAACAATTATCGGGTGTTATTAAGAAAAGGAAGATAAGAAAAAAGGAGTATTTGTCGCAGGGCCAGCTTCAAAAGATAGGTAACCAGGTAAGGAGCCAACAATGCCGGCCACATATCCCAAGCATATTCCTTTGCATGCTCCCCTTCAAATTGCCCAATGGCAAACTCGCTCTGACCATGCCTTTTCTCTGCTCGATTAAATGCTACAATGACCCGATAGACAACGTGCCCACTAGCGTCCTTGCCAGTCACCAGACCCCGACCAAACAATTCTCTTGTTTCGTAGAAGGAAGTGGCAGCACACACTCAATTTTTTTATTTTACAGCCGTGTCCTACATACAGTGATGACAGCAAGGTAAAACTGATGAAGATAGCATAACCCATCTATTAGTTGAAACTCATAGCTACCACGTAAGAGTTTGTGGCGGAGGAGGGACCAAAATAGTCGCATCTTGAAAAAAACGACATGGCTACAAAAGCCACTTCGCCAAAAAAAACAAGCTGTCAGCTGAACTTCTGCGTTATCTTCAGTCACATTTCTTATCTCTCTAACAATTATCTCCTGTGTTTTATTCTCTGGCTAATAACAATAAAGCCACTGTGTGTATCACATATAAACAGTCCTTTGAAGCACATCAACACACTGCACACTTTGTATTTCTCTGGACAATGATCCAGGCAATCTGCTACAAGAGCAACTACGTTATAAGAAGGTTCTAGGTGAGATCACAAATTCAGAAATCTATCGCATGGGTTAAAGAGTTGGTCCATATCTAAATAGGCTGCATTTGCACAAGTTACTGTATACCCGACAACATAAGCTTGCTTACACACGTGAATTGGCAAGGTACTGGTTATCTACTCATTGCTCTCCCTTTTGAACAGCTAGCTTCCAATGCATGACTAAACAATGTTTTATCCTGAAAACCTCTAAATTATTTTATGCAAGGTTTCGAATGAAAAGTGCGGCTCAAAGCGCTCTGAAGAAATATCCTTAAAAAGGCACTCAACCTTGGCCTCCATCTCGACGCGGAGCTCCTTGGCCTCCTTGAGAGAAACCGGAAAGCTAATCTAGTCCATGATGCCATCCATGACGAGAAGAGGTAAGCTGCGGAACGGCTCAGATGATAGAATGTCCTCCGTCCACCAATCTTTCTGCTGTGGTGGCACAATCTCAGTTGATGGAATGCGCATACTCGGGTCCACAAAATAGAACGTGAGCATTTTGCAATGGCCAGGCCTGGTAGCATCGTCCAAAGCAAGCTCTGGCATTTGATACTGGATATTGTTGGGAAACACCATGCACTGTTCGTTGTAGATATCGACGTCACCTAGCTCCTATGAAACGTCGTGTGCACCATCCCTGTATTCAATATCCAGGCCATTTGCAAAGCACATAGCATAGTACTCAAAGCTGCCACTTGGGTAATGTTTGGCACAAAGCGCCTCGCGGAATGTTAGACTGCATGGAGCAATGTTGGCCATGTCGTAAAAGTATACCCCAGTGGCAATGATGCACTCATTGGCCAGCCCCATTACGCTCCAGTCCTTGCTGCTATAGGAGTGAGCCTCTGGAGTCAGCTCGATGCTAGATAACTTGACAATGGCCTGTAGTCACCGACCACAGAGCCTGTATGGGCTGATAGGACGCTTGGGGACAACAAATGGCTTAGGCTGTGGATCGACATATGACGCGTCTTCCTTCCAGGCCTGGAGCTCATCAAGGTACTCAAGATATGCCCAGTGACCGGATTTTGGCTCTGGCTCTGGCCTTTCATACTCGTAGCACTCATATGGGTTAAGTTCCACTCCTGGCTTTCGAGGATGCACCAAGTCTGTGACTACCTGCTCGAGCAGTGGAAGGAACTTGGAGAAGATGCTGGCAATGATCAGGTAAAGCGCTGCATGTTTGACAGGGTGCAGGTTGTTGATGTAGGACTCGATCGTAGCGGCGCCATTGTCATGTACTCTAAACTCAGATGGCAGCCAGCAGAAATTCGGTGAGGTATAGGGGCCATATTGCTCGTCTGTGTCTGACTCCTCCGAATATGAAGATGAAGAAGAGGATGCACTCTGTTTGCTGGAGGCCGATCCATCCAATCCATTGTCCAAGTCGTAGTCATAAACAGACTCCTCCGAATTAGATTATCTTCCCGTGGTAAGGCCGGAAGAAGGTAGCAAGTCGGGCCACTTCCAGAAGCATCACTTAGTATCTCGCACCACCTGCGAAGCAATCTAGGGCACTCAACCAGTTTATCAGACATGAGTGATGCCTGGGCCGATGAGCTAGACTGGTGGCAGAGCCTCAATTGACAGTAGACCAGCAGGTAAAGCGACGGATCAATCAAGTTAAGCACACGAGGCTGACTGTCTGGGTGCCAATCTTTCTGATGATCGGGGACGCTCTCAAGAATGGTTGCATGTTCCCTGAGCTTCTTCATAATCTTGGCGTCAATAAGCATATCTGAAACCCACATGCCGTCAGCTGCACTGAGTCTTATATTGCTGCCTGGTGGGATAGAGACTTGTAGTAACGCAGCTCGTCGAGCACGTAGCAAAACTCAACATCAGTCAGCTCCTTAGCTTTGGCTTCGACGACCCAGCTGAGACAGTTTTCTTTGCTATTGAGCGCCTCTATCCAGCCAGGCTTTGAGCGGATAGTGCTACTCATCTCGCGCATCTGCCTTTCATAGATAGTGTCCATTAGCTTTTGCGAGCTGTGGTATATGGTGCCATGTGGGAAGTGGGCTCTGATGCGCTCATCCAAAGTTGGTGGGTGCGTAGGGGCACATGTGCTCTGTTTGCTCATTGTGTGAAATTCAAAAGTAGAATGAGAAATTAGAAACTTTGAAAAATGTAAAACCAAGAGAATAAAAGGGTATACATCCCGAAGTGCTCTCTCCTCAAGCGGAGAATGATCTCAATCACTGTGAGATTCGCAAATCGGAAGTCAGTTATCACAGAGGTCAAACTACTGTGAAACATTTGACTAAGGTTTCAAAGGGCGCTACTGCGTTGTAAATAACCCTCTATCTCTGGCGTCACACGTTTATGTTAATAGTAGATGGTGCTGGCAGGGAGACTTGAAGTAGCTTAGACATATGCGTTAGAAATGTTAATATATAAATTTAATACACTGAGGATCCTCTTATTCTATTTCAATTAAAACGCAAAGTAGCTTCAACTAAAGATATGGAGCTCAGGGTGGTATATAAGGCAATGAATTTTAAAGTTGTCAAAGGAACTGCATGCTTTACCACACACTTTGCACAGAACAGTTTTTGACGTGTTCTCCGAATCCATGTTTCTCATAGTAAAAGAAAGCAAAGTAAATATCGATGTGCTTGGCTGAAAATAAAAGCTGTTGGTGTCAGAGAGTGGTAAAGATAATTGAGGTGTCAGTAGTCGTTAGCGCATACCTCTATGTCAACTGTGCCTTTCATATAAAACAGTTTTAAGAGCAGCGCTTGTGGAAAAAGTGACTAAATAGCGTGGTTTTTTTCCATCGCATCAAATCACACATGTAACTATCATCGTGTGAGTGCAAACATGGCGATATCAACTGTAGCTGTATATGCCAGTGAAGATAATTATTAACATGATAGGTTAGCTAGAAGCTAGCTAGCAGTGAGTTTCCACCCTCTGACCCCTTAATCGGCCAGAGCTGTGATCAGTATTGGTCAGGGGTGAGGAGAGAGAGGCGCCGCCTCAAACTTACTAATAGGATTCTTATATTAACAAATAGATTTCTGGACCTGACAAGGGCTATACGCACTGCTTTTTAGCATCCAACTAACCAATCATATAAATAAAATAAACAGGTAGAAATATTTTGTATTATAAACAACGAGATTCAGTCAGTCTTGTTTACTATTCCATCCTTTAAACAGCAGGCGCCGCAATCGAGGTGCATATGGCTGGAATGCGTCAGAGTCAATGATTTCCTCCATCGCCTTCATGAGTGGCTCGCGCTGGCAATGAAAAGTAGCAGCATGGGTGAAATTGGGGCACACCAGCGCCAATAAGAGAACACTCAAGGCGGCCTTGACATATCTGCCACTGGAACCATCAATATGCCAGAACCGGAGACGTTCACTCACCAGTGTATAGTTTGAGATTACATGCACCAAAAGCTCCTCCTTGGTGGCATTATAGGGGAAATTGTCAATAGTTGGAGCACTGGTGTGCAGATCAGTGAGTAGCGGAAGCGACTTGACCAAAGTAAAGACATCCCAGAGACCCGGTGTATTGGATAACTTGAGCACTTGAATGCAGGAATGAGCGCCATGCGACGAGAATGCGGACAATAGGGATTGGCAAACATAACTCATTCCGATAGACCTCATATGCGATCTTGGCCCGATACCGAGAACAAACTGTGCATAGTCGATGGGCGTAGCAAACAGATCCAATACACCACCTTCGTAAAATTCAAATGTCGCATGCTGAAGCAAAGGATGGCTGCCAGGCATAAACACGTTAAACCCACGGAGCAGAGAGGCGGTTGAACTGGTTAGACCCAACTCCAAGTACTTGAGCGTGCTTGCGTTTCCCCTAAAAACTACGTCGTCGCCAAACGGGTATTCAGGCATGAGCATTAATTGCTGAAGACTAGGGAACGGCACGACGTCAGGTGAGACCACTTGCTCATGATCATCGAAATCTATTCGACACCAAAGATACAGCGAGACCAAGCACGGATACGTTATGTAGCTACCGTCGGTGTTTCGGATGATGCCACATATGTCAACATAGTTATACTCTGACTCGAAGCTCAGAACCTGTAAAGTTGGCGCATTCTGCCGCACCGACTGCAAAACGCCCTTGTCGCTGTCTGCAGACGTGTATGTGATATGCGTTAGGTTGCTGATCGTATCCAAGTGCTGCCATATGGGCGCCGTAGTACCGATTTGGTAGTCATAATCAATGCGGCCAACTAACTGGTAGAGTTGAGAGGCCAGGTAGCCAACCAGACTATCAGTTAATTCGGGTTCAAAGTCCCCCAGTTGTACTCTAATCTCGCTGACAGTAGGCGCTATCTGCTTGATACGCTCAACAAATGCCCTAATGTTGGCCTCAGCTCGTGATAAATCGACATCGACATCGACACCCTCATCGTCCAGCTCCTCCATGGCGAGTGAAAGGGCAATTTTGCGAACCAGCGGAAACGCACAGCCATCATAAGGTGCACGTGAGAGCGCCTCCAATGCCATTCCAGAGTAGACGGCCCGCTCGTCAAGTTCAATCTCCAGCTCCTTGGCTAGGTGGTGCGTCGTGTGGCCGAAGTACTTGTATGTATTGCGATCACCTGAGTGGCTTGACGATAAATCGTAAACACCATGGGCATCTTGCGAGGATAGGGAAACCTTTATCTTAAAATAATTGCAGTAGAGTGGGAGTGCGATAGCGCGAAAGTTGTGGCTGACCTGCAGCAGTGGTTTCAGTAGCGCTTGGTACTTTTGAGAGTCTGTCCGAACTTCATCAAACTCCATGCGACTGCTGCTCACTACATGGTCAACTATCAATTTAATGACGTGGAGCGGGAGAAACTGGAAGGGCGACGGAATAGTCATTGCTTTCAAATGGCAACCGAGAGTACGAAATAAATAAAAGAGAGGAAAGTAGAGATTGGAAAGGAGAGAAAGGGAAAGTGATCGCTCTCTTATCTGCTTCTTTTGCCATTAGATTTTGCGCAGCAGATCTCCTAAAAGAAATCAACGGAGGGTTGGGGACGTGCTGAGCTGCGGCCAAAGGTGGCCGCGGCGATCGCTGAGTGGGCCAGTAGATAAGGCCCGCTTCTCCCCCAAGGTGGGGATGGATGTTCCTTAGTTCGCTATTCCTCACATCCGCTTATTTATTATACTATATTCACTCATAAGCCATACTCGCTAACAAGCTTATTTGAAGACGCGTCAGCAAATAAAAGGAACTGATCTACAGCCATTACTTGAACGTCTTAAATTTATTATCTGTTTGCACGGGCAAATATTTAAGAGTGTGTCATATGCTTGAAACAAGGTATATTGTGTAAAGTTACTTGTGTATAAAAGGTCTAGATCACAAAAACTTACGCAATGGAACGTAATAGAGAGCAAGCAACAGCTTCAAGATTTGGTCTGCTTTAGAATAAAGAGGGTAGGTTATTACCTCAGCAATTACACGCTTTGGCGTGTGACACCAAATAGTTGTGACATCTTTGGCCACCTGGTACACTAGCGTGACAAAATAAGATTAAGCGCTATAGCTTTTAGGATACAATGTCTACACATTCACATAATATGCACAGGGTCCTGTAACCTCTCCAAAAGAATAATCATCAATCTTTTGATATTGAATCACATTCTTCTCAATATCGTTGGTTTTGATCCTGTTATCCTCCCGTATTTCGGCACTCTTATAGAATGTCGTTGTAAAGGTGTACTCTGGTCCTGGTAGCTTTCCTGCTTTTCTACTTAGCCTCCTTCTTCCGTCAAATGCGTTTTCAATCAATATGCTGTGATTCTGGTAATCCTCCTGTTCAGTAACTCAAGTAGCATCAATCATGCGAACTTCAGAAACATTAGTCATGTTAATAGAATGCAAATGGTGATTGCTATGTGCTCAGTTTGTAATGGAGTATGTAAGTGTGAGGGAAAAATAATTGAGAACCAAGGCGGCAGTTTGCTCTCCTTTTAAATGGTTTTCAGCGCACATTCTCTCCACCATTTTCTTTCGCGGTGTGTAGAACCTGTTGGAGGAGGAGTTCAGACTGCACCAATGGCAAAAGGCGTCTCAAGTTTCCCCCAACAAAGCACATTTTGCAGCCTTTCAACAAGTGCAGACAAGGACAGTAGACAAAGAACATCTTTCAAGGACAGAGAGACTTGGCGACTGTAGTCTTGTTCTATGCCTTGGAAAGGAGCAGCTGGTGCTTCTTTGGATGCAAGAGGTGGAGAGTAGCTTTCCATAAAGTAAAGAAAGACGGAGAAGCACGATACACGACAAAGTCTGAATAATTGTGCTGCTTTGCTGAACGGGTGCCATTAAGGCAAATCCTTTTGCTCCATTCTTCATAGCTAAAGGCTCAATCTTGCAGTTGTATTCGTGAAGGATTCCCACCTCCCAGTTAGCGGTTGTACAGCTTTTCTCTCAGAAATTTAAAGCTTCCCACATCAGAAACATTAGATAGATATTATGCTACAATTACAACAAAGAAAGAAAGTGTTTAAACAGGTGGGCCATGAAGAGTATCGCGCTTACACAATGGACATGTAGAAGATTGACATAGTAGCCAGCGGTCAATGCACTCAGCGTGAAAGACATGAGGACAAGGTAAATTCCTAATAACATGACCGACATGTATATCATCCAAACAAATAGCACATTCCAAAGTATCCTCGCCCCATCCATTAGTCGACAATTCCTCGTCAACCGACTGTCCCAATTTACACTGATTCAGCACCGAGTTTACTCTCTGCAAACCAGGAACATCATCTCGGGCCATAGCCAAATGTGGACAAGACCTTGTATGTCTCAAAGGCGGAGGACTGCGAATCACAGGACCATTAACAACCGAGCACGGCATAGCATCCAACTCATGTTGCATCAAGACGCGCTTCTCATGATGATGAACATGTATATGATGCAAAGCGACAGTCGGTTCCAAAGACCTCCGCCTAGTAACCCTTAAACAGTCAAAGTATCTGACGACCATAGCGACAAAAAAGCAAATAATTCCGGTGATTCCTACTCCAATCATCGCTTTTAGAAAGAAATTACGGTCCGCCGATGCAACATCAGCAGATGACCGTGATATTGTCACAAATACGCCCGGTACATTGCTTCTAGCCCCTCGCACAGCAATACGCACGTCATCTTGCAATGGTCCATAGGCAACAGTAGGTGGTGGTGCTGGCAGGCCACTAGTAGTGTTCACACGCTCTAATACAGTAGCAAGATACGCACCAGCAACAGCATTGACTACCCACACTGGCGCATGTACATAGGCTAGGTCTGCAGGCACAGGCATGCGCTCAGCAGATTGCGCAGCATCATCTTTCATAGAGTAAAGTATTGTGCCACCCGCACGACCAGCCTGCGTCTCCACCCGTACGATTTGTGCCCACTCGTCACGGCAACTCCTATAGGGCAGAAACACTATCCCGCCAACACCAGCAGGCGTATGTCGCACACCTTCGCCTACTACTTCGTCAGCACAGAGGGCGGACTCTGGCACATATACTTCTCCGGCAAATCCGAACCCACTCAACCCAGTCTGTGGCAATGGATAGGCGTAGTCGCTGCGGTCAAACGTTGTCTGGTATGCGTCTATGCCAGTGTAATTTCCTATTACGCTCACCGTCAAAGATACTAGCGGCGCTCGCCCAGTGTGATACTAAAATGTATTCCGATAAATATAAAGAGAAGATAAAGAGTTCTATTTTGTAAACAACAATAAACTCT
>JANBQS010000330.1:0-20860 GCA_027577415.1 Coemansia sp. RSA 922
CAGGCAATCGGCTTGGGCTGGTCAGCAGCAAACTTGTTGACGGAATCGGGTATGCGGTACGAGAGCTTTAACACAATAGCAATTAGTACAGCACTGAGAGTCCAGACAAGATGCGAGTTGAAGGGGAGCGGGTGCGAGTGCTTGATAGACCAACTCCACAGCGAGCCGGAGACGATTGGTGCAAAAATGCGTACCACAGACATTGCCAACTGCTGAGTCCCATTCATAAACCCGAGGTCGGCTCTGGTAGGCGCCATATTAGTGATCATGAGATTGATACTCGTGAATGCCATTACGCTACTAGTGATGCGCATAGTCATGAGCGACATGAGAATAACCCACATGACAACCTTCTCAACCACCATCGACATGGCACTAGTGCCAGCCTGGGTCTGGAGGTGCAGGGCAATCATCGAAAGAAAGGGCATGGAGACGAGGTACGGGATGGCAAATGAAAGACCACGGCGATAGCAATACAACACACCGAATTTGCGTTCCAAACGAGGATACACCACGAGCTGAATATATACGACGACGATACCCTCAACTCCCAGAGATACACCAATACTGCGCGGATCAAGACCAAGACCACCATCGCGCGGGTCAGTAGCAGCAAAGATCGGGTACAGCTGGTCGCACATGTTGTATGCGAAACACATAATGGCGTTGGTCACCATGACACGAACAACGAGCGGCGTCAGCAAGCTTTTCATTGAACTTTGCTTAACAGGAACGGCACTGGTTGCCGCAGATTGTGCTAGTAGTGGCGTTGCTTCGGTACTGCAACCTGCCACCACTGGCTGCTCGCCGACAGCTTCCTCGATCACGGCCTGAGTCGGTCTGACCAAAGTTTCCTTAAAGTTGAAAATTCCGGCAACCAGGCCAAACGCAGCGACAGTTGATCCAATCAGGCACGGCAGCAAATAGGGAAAGTAGATAAACAGCTTAGAGTTACCAAATAGACCCGGGAACTGAGTAGCAGGGTTAGAAAATACTCCGCCCACGCCCGAACCAACCATCGATCCAAAGTTCCATGTGAGAGGAAGTAGAGCCATCATGCGAGAGCGGTTGGTGTCATCAGCGATCTCGGCCATTGCCGACTTCATTACAGCGGCATTGCCAGCAAACACGCCAGCCGCTAGACGCACCAGAAGCGCCATTGTGAACGTTTTGCATACACCGAACAGTATACTGACGGCCAGCGTACCAATGAGGCCAGCAATTAGAACTGGACGGCGACCAATACGGTCAGACAGGCGACCCCAGTACATAACGGTTACAGTTTGGCTAATGGATAGCGATACAAACAATAGGCTGGCATAGTACGAAATGTCTTTGGGGGTCTCTGCAACGCCAAAGTCCTCAATCATCTACATGTCAAACGTTAGGGCACGCTTACACATTGTTAGTTGCACTTTACTACATATATCCTGGAGTAAATTGAAGCTTGTAGTTTATCTGATGCTTACCCTGTACATGAACGGCAGAATCAGTGTAAAGTTGATAGGCTCGGCTAGACGCATGGCAACCAATGGGGCGATCTGTTTCCATGGTAGTGGCGTCTCCTTGACAACAACTGGTTCCTCTTGCTTATCGAGTGATTCCCACTGACTATGATCTGAATCGCGGGTATCGTCGCTTCGGCTCATCATAAAAAAGTTGATGTGCAAATTAATGTAATAAGATAAACAATAAGGTTAAGTGATAGGAAAGATAGTGTGTGAGCGATTGTCTGAGAAAGATGTGTCAAGCGCAAATTTTCTCTTTCGTGGCTTTTTTTTTGTGACGTTGAATTTTTTTTTTTTGATTTCCGAAATTCCCAAAGTTATTAGGTGGGACTAATGCATGACAATCGCATGTCCGATTTGCTGTTAAACATGGTCAGTCTATTTCTTGCCTGTAAAAGCAACATGTGCGCTTCACGCATACACACAAAATTCAAGAGCAAGCTCCACAAGTATTCTATATATTGATTTTTTTTACTTGGACATAACAAGTGCACCTCTATTCAAGCTAAACATGTATATTTCATTGTCATAGATATGCTAGAGACTGCCAAGTGCTAATCCTCAGACTCATCGGTGCTGGCAATAGGCTTGGGCTGGTCAGCAGCAAATTTGTTGACAGAGTCAGGAATAAAGTAGGACTGCCATAGAACAATGGAAACAAGCGTGGCGCTGAGCATCCACACAAAGTGCGAGTTGAACGGGAAAGGTAGCGAGTGCTTGATTGACCAACTCCACAGTATTCCAGAAATGGCCGGAGCGAAAATACGCATCACCGACATTGCCAACTGCTGAGTACCGTTCATAAATCCGAGGTCAGCTCTGGTAGGTGCCATGTTGGTAATCATCATGTTGATGCTTGTATACGCCATCACGTTGCTAGTGATACGCATAGTCATGAGCGACATGAGAATAACCCACATACCAATGTACTCGTATGTCATAGAGAAGGAGCTTGCGCTAGTCTGGAGGTGGGCGGCAATGATTGACAAGAAGGGCATGCACACGAGATACGGGATGGCAAAAGAAAGACCACGGCGATAGCAATAGAGCACTCCAAACTTGCGCTCCAAGCGAGGATACACAACGAGCTGAAGGTACACAACGACTATACCCTCAATTCCTAAAGAAAGGCCAATACTGCGTGGGTCGAGACCAAGACCACCGTCGCGTGGGTCAGTGGCGGCAAAGATTGGGTACAGTTGGTCGCACATGTTGTAAGCGAAACACATAATTGCGTTGGTAATCATGACTCGGGTAACAAGTGGTGTCATCAAGCTCTTCATCGAGCTCTGTTTAACAGGAGCGGCGCTGACTGCCGCAGACTGTGCTAGTAGTGGTGTTCCCTCAGTACTGCTACCAGCGACAGCCGGTTGCTCGCTGACGGCCTCCTCATGCGTGGGCTGAGTTGGCTTAATCAAGGTCTCCTTAAAATTGAATAGACCGACCAGCAGACCAAATGCAGCGACTGTTGACCCCATTAAGCACGGCAGCAAATAGGGAAAGTAGATAAACAGCTTGAAGTTACCGAATAGACCGGGAAACTGAGTGGCGGGGTTAGAAAATACTCCACCAATTCCGGAGCCAACCATCGTTCCAACGTTCCATGTGAGAGGCAGTAGCGCCATCATACGAGAGCGGTTGGTGTCGTCAGCAATCTCAGCCATGGCCGACTTCATAACGGCACCGTTTCCTGCAAACACGCCGGTTGCCATACGCACCACGACTGCCATTGCAAACGATTTAGTAAAGCCGAACAGTACGCTAACAACCAATATTCCGATGAGCCCAGCGATCAGGACGGGGCGGCGACCAATGCGGTCAGAGAGACGGCCCCAGTGCATGATAGTCAGAGTTTGACTAATGGAGAACGACATGTAGAGTATGCTTGAATAGTGCGAAATGTCCTTGGGGGAATCGGCAATGTCAAAGCCCTCAATCATCTACGTGTCAAAAGAACGTATTGAATACACAACTAATTAGCCTCTGCGGAATACACGCAACAACTGACAAACTTAGCCCAGATACTGGGCAGATACTTACCTTGTACATAAATGGTAGAATCAAATTAAGGTTGATGGGCTCTGCCAGGCGCATAGCTACAAGCGGGGCAATTTGCTTCCATGGTAGCGGGGTTTCCTTGACGACAACAGGCCCTTCTGGTTCAACAGGCGCATCCTGCTGGCTACGCGCCGAGTCGCGTGCGTCATCGCTTCGACTCATAGTACGAGAAATGGTAATAATGCTAAAGTGGCTGAGGTACAAATATAGTGCGATGAAATAGAAAATATGCAAGAGGATGACAAGTGGAAGAACAATTTTTTTTTTTTTTTCAGAAAATGGTGGCGAGAGCCCAAGCACTTTCTGTGTGCAAAAGCTTGGTTTGCGGGCGGGGTGCAAAGCTCGCCTCTCATTATTTTCTCTTCCGAGACTTTGCCAGCATTTCTGAAAAGGCGCCTGCTCCTTTGCACGAAGGCCATAGAAAGCACGCTTTTTAGCTCCCCAATAAAATTATGCTTGAAAATCGGAAGCCAGCCGCTAATTTAGCCTGATTGTCTTAAACAGAAAAAGCGTATTGCTGTTAACGCGTATCAAAAGAAAGTGCAATTTAAATATAAATGAATGGTGTAGGTTATGCCATGGTGCTATGTTGCCATTAGCCTTAAATAAACTTTGCGAGCACACGAAGAAACCGCCATTGTACTTACCTAGCTCTGGCATGCGCTCTCCAAAAGTAGTTCCAAGTAGAAGCTTCCGTCCTCCATTACAAATGTGCTTGTTGCTATTGCATCGTATAGCCAACATTAAAGGACTGGATCAAAGCGCTTCTCCAGAGACAACCCTACAAAACTGATAGCTGTAACACATATATTATTGAAGCGATAGGGCATGTATATGTAGTTAGAAGACCAATGACAAACAGATAAAAGAATACCTCCTACGATACCCAATGCATTTTTGTAGATTTAGCTAGATTATTATGTAATGTATAAAGGTTAATAGGATATACCCATGTCAATGTTAAGAAGACTCAAGGCAACCAGCAACATGTCACTTGCATTACTACTCTCGTTAGTAAAATTAAATATTGTATTATTTAATTAATGTAACAACTCAAGACTATTCCACTAGTAACTGATACATCTAGTTGTCAGTCTCCTCGACACTAGTTATTGGCTTGGTCTGATCGGCAGCAAACTTGTTGACAGATTCAGGAATACGGTATGAGAGTTTCAAAACGGTGGCAATAAGTATGGCACTGAGCATCCAGACAAGATGCGAGTTGAATGGGAACGGGAACGAGTGCTTGATAGACCAGCTCCACAGCGATCCGGAGACGATTGGCGCAATGATTCGTACCACAGACATTGCCAACAACTGAGCGCCATTCATAAACCCGATATCAGATCTGGTAGGCGCCATATTGGTAATCATAAGACTGGCGCTAGTGAATGCCATTACATTACTTGTGATTCTCGTAACCATGATTGACATGAGAATAACCCACATAACAACCTTCTCAATCAGCATTGACGTGGCGCTCGTGCCAGCCTGGGTCTGGAGGTGCAGGGCAATCATCGAAAGGAAGGGCATGGAGACGAGGTACGGGATGGCAAAAGAAAGACCGCGGCGATAGCAATACAACACGCCGAATTTGCGCTCCAAACGCGGGTATACCACGAGCTGAATATACACGACGACAATGCCCTCTACACCCAAGGACAAGCCAATGCTACGTGGATCAAGACCAAGACCGCCGTCGCGCGGGTCAGTGGCAGCAAAGATCGGATACAGCTGGTCGCACATGGTGTAGGCCAGGCACATGAACGCATTAGTAACCATGACGCGAACAACGAGCGGCGTCAAAAGACTCTTGATCGAGTTCTGCTTGGCAGGAGCGGCGCTGGTTGCCGCAGATTGTGCTAGCAATGGTGTCGCTTCAGTGCTGCCGACGGTTTCTTCCAGAGCAGGCTGAGTTGGCTTGATCAAGGTCTCCTTAAAGTTGAGTAGACCAGTAATCAGACCAAACGCAGCAATTGTAGACCCCATTAAGCATGGAAGCAGGTACGGAAAGTAGGTGAACAGCTTGGAGTTACCAAACAGACCCGGGAATTGCGTAGCAGGGTTAGAGAAAATTCCGCCCATGCCTGAGCCGACCATGGAACCAAAGTTCCAGGTGAGAGGAAGTAGAGCCATCATGCGAGAGCGGTTGGTATCGTCAGCGATCTCGGCCATTGCTGACTTCATTACAGCGGCGTTACCAGCAAACACGCCAGCTGCCATGCGCACCAGAATCGCCATTGGAAACGTCTTGCACACGCCGAATAGAATACTGACGGCCAGCGTACCAATAAGCCCAGCAATGAGAACTGGACGGCGACCAATACGGTCAGAGAGTCGACCCCAGTACATGACAGTCAGGGTCTGACTAATAGAGAACGACATGAACAGCATACTGGCGTAGTACGAGATGTCCTTGGGGGTCTCTGCCACACCAAAGTCCTCAATCATCTACATGGCAAAAGTTACGGCACACCTGTGTGTTGTTAGTTGCACCTTACTACATGTATCCAGGCGTACATTGAGATATGTACTTTGTCTATTGCTTACCCTGTACAAGAACGGCATAATTAATGCAAAGTTGACGGGTTCGGCTAGACGCATGGCAACCAATGGGGCGATCTGTTTCCATGGGAGAGGGGTCTCCTTGGCGACCACAGGCTCCTCTGGTTCAACAGGCGCATCCTGTTGGCTACGTGAAATGCTTGGTGCGTTATCACTTTGGTTCATGAAGCAGAGAAAAAGTACTACTAAGAAGCGACACGTAAGTATAATGCAGAATAAATAGAAAATATGCAAAAAGGGTGATAAGAAAAGTATGAATGTCAATCCTCAGAAATGTGGAGGGCGCCAAAGTACTTTGAGCGTTTGCATAAACCTGCTTCTCGTTGTTTTTCCTCTTGTGAGACTTTCGCATTTTACGAAATGATGAACCTCAAAAGTAGTCCAAAGACCGCAGAAAACTTGCCCATTTACACCTCGATTATTTTTCAAGGCAACCGGCAGCATGACACAAACATATCAAAAGGCATACCATACTGTTGCTCTTGTTGGCAATGTAAATTGTCTATTAGTTAATCAATAAAATAAAGAGCGGCTAGGGTAGTAGCGAGATGTGTATCTAGTCGTCAGACTCCTCAACACTGGCAATTGGCTTGGGCTGATCAGCAGCAAACTTGTTGACAGACTCAGGAATACGGTATGAGAGCTTCAGTACAATGGCTATGAGCACGGCACTGAGCATCCAGACAAGATGCGAGTTGAAGGGGAACGGGAACGAGTGCTTGATAGACCAGCTCCACAGCGAGCCGGAGACAATGGGCGCAAAGATGCGTACCGTAGACATTGCCAACTGCTGAGTACCGTTCATAAACCCGAGGTCGGCTCTGGTAGGCGCCATATTGGTGATCATGAGATTGATACTGGTGAATGCCATCACACTACTAGTGATACGCATAGTCATGATTGTCATGAGAATAACCCACATAACAACCTTCTCAGCCAGCATCGACATGGCACTAGTGCCAGCCTGGGTCTGGAGGTGCAGGGCAATCATCGAAAGAAAGGGCATGGAGACGAGGTACGGGATGGCAAAAGAAAGACCGCGGCGATAGCAATACAACACGCCGAATTTACGCTCCAAACGCGGGTATACCACGAGCTGAATATACACGACGACAATGCCCTCTACACCCAAGGACAAGCCAATGCTACGTGGATCAAGACCAAGACCGCCGTCGCGCGGGTCAGTGGCAGCAAAGATCGGATACAGCTGGTCGCACATGGTGTAGGCCAGGCACATGAACGCATTAGTAACCATGACGCGAACAACGAGCGGCGTCAAAAGACTCTTGATCGAGTTCTGCTTGGCAGGAGCGGCGCTGGTTGCCGCAGATTGTGCTAGCAATGGTGTCGCTTCAGTGCTGCCGACGGTTTCTTCCAGAGCAGGCTGAGTTGGCTTGATCAAGGTCTCCTTAAAGTTGAGTAGACCAGTAATCAGACCAAACGCAGCGATCGTTGACCCCATTAAGCACGGCAGCAGGTACGGAAAATAGGTGAACAGCTTGGAGTTACCAAACAGACCCGGGAACTGAGTAGCAGGGTTAGAGAAAATTCCGCCCATGCCTGAGCCAACCATGGAACCAAAGTTCCATGTGAGAGGAAGTAGAGCCATCATGCGAGAGCGGTTGGTATCGTCAGCGATCTCGGCCATTGCTGACTTCATTACAGCGGCGTTACCAGCAAACACGCCAGCTGCCATGCGCACCAGAATCGCCATTGGAAACGTCTTGCACACGCCGAATAGAATACTGACGGCCAGCGTACCAATAAGCCCAGCAATGAGAACTGGACGGCGACCAATACGGTCAGAGAGTCGGCCCCAGTACATAACGGTCAGGGTCTGACTAATAGAGAACGACATGAACAGCATACTGGCGTAGTACGAGATGTCCTTGGGGGTCTCTGCGACGTCAAAGTCCTCAATCATCTACATGACAAAAAGCAAGTTATAATTGTAAGTGGTTAAACGAACGCACATATGTTACATAATTTGTGTTGACATGTGTCCATTGGATGCTTACCTTGTACAGGAACGGTAGAATCAATGTAAAGTTGACGGGCTCGGCTAGACGCATGGCTACCAAGGGTGCAATTTGCTTCCATGGGAGAGGGGTTTCCTTGACGACAACAGGCTCCTCTGGTTCAACAGGCGCATCCTGTTGGCTACGCGCCGGTTCTTGCGCGTTGTCTCTTTGACTCATGGAACTGAAAAAGTACTGCTAAAAAGTTGGTGTGTAAAAAAAATGCAGAATAAGTGAAAGAGAAGTGAAAGAGAAGTGAAAGTACAAATGGGTGGGCGTTAAAACATTTGTAAAAAAAAATCCTGTCCCTTGAACATCAATCCAGGTTCTTTCTCCTTTTAGTTTTTTATTAGGAGACTTTCACGCAACGATGAGTACAAAGGAGCAAAGCGCGGACACACACACAACTTTACTCCTCCCAATGTCATTTTTTTTAAAAGAAATGCATGCATGAAAATCGGAAGCGCCCCTACACAGAGCATTGCTAGAGCGAGGATAATCATCCCAGGCATCAGGATCATTCGCTGACATGTATCCAAAAATTTTGTGACAAAAATATTCTATTAGAGGCGGTGTATTACTAGAAAAGTTTACACTTTTGTACTTTTTTTTAACGCTTTTGGCCAGCCAAAAACCACTTTGGCATCCTAGGTCCTTCACTTGTGGCAGCCCTACTAGTCGTAGTCGGTGCTTGTTCCTGTGGCTGGTTTAGCGGCAGAGCCTCTTTCGCAGAACTGTCCCTAACGGCGCTAGTCGACGCAGAGGACTCTAATGGGTGGTCGTCTATCAGCTCCGGTGATGGAATATTCAGCTCCTCTACCAGAGCAGCCACTTCCGGCTTCAGCATCTCCAACGTAGATGTCTTGGCACTCGTCAACTTGACATGCACAACGGCGGCAGGAGCCAGCTTGGCGTCAAACAAAGTCTCGCTCCTCAAAGCATCCAAATTCAGCGCGGGCGGTTGAATAATAAGCGACTCTAAAGCACCCGGAGTAACCAAGACATTGTCCAAAAAGGCATAAAGCTCAGCGACAGTTTCCTTGTGCGAACTAAAGGCGGCCTGCACTTGTACTTGGTCAGGAAACCTGAATCGAATCAGAGTACGAGTGTGCTTGGCTTTGAATTCGGCCTGACGACGTCGGTTATCCTCCTCTTGTTTCACGCGTGAGCTGAATCCCTTCTCAGACTCTGCTACTCGTGCCTTTTGAACTGATACGAGGATACGGAGATCGTCCGATCCGGCTTCGTAGAATGACTCGGGTAAGACTATGCGTGAGCCCAAGGCCGGGCCGTTGGCCGGAGGTGCGCCCAATACGCTTACTTGCCGCGTGGATAGCAACAGCGAGAGTCCGCTTTTGGGTTCAGAGGCCGTGGCAACAGGGGCAGGGACTGGAGCAGGAGCAGGAGCTGGAACTGGAGTAGGAGCAGCGACAGGAGCTGGGGCTGGAGCTGGGGCAGCAACAATACCCAGGGCGTTGTCAGAGTGCGTCTCTTTTTCAATGGCCGGCGGCTGTACGGGTGTCACTACAGGTAGGGATACTGGCTGCACAGAAACAGCTTCCTGCGTAGGCGAGGTACTATTCTCGGACGGGTTTCCAGAAACGGCTGCCAAAGATGTCGGCTCCTTTGCAGGACGATAAGAGAAGCGGACCATCACGCTGCCGCTAGTAAATCCCAGCGATCTAAGCGTAGTATGCTGCAAGTCGTAATTAGTCGCGTATTCCTTGTTCAGTAGCAATAAAACAGGCTGCTGGTAATACCACGACTGCGCAACAGGCGGAGTAACCGGCTGCGCCGGCGGGCTCTTTGGCGAACTGCTGCCACTGGCGGCCGAAATCAACGTCTGCAAAAATCCAGAGCCCCAGCCCGACTTTCCCTCGCCAGACAGAGGAGGAGATGCAGGCGGTTCTGCTGGACGGAATTTGTTAACCAGGTTCAAGGTACGCCCTGAACTAGTCTGAGCTGCGACGATAATATCCCACAGAGTCGCTGAGGGGTCAAAGTCGGTGATAATACGGCTACTGCCAACTAGTTGCAAAGCTACTTTGACAGTAGCCGATGGTGTCGATGCCTGTGGCGAAGCTACTTGGTTTGCTGGAAGTTTGGGACTAGGCCGAGTTGACGAACGGTGTGTAAGCGTGAGCTTGGCGCCCTGTGGCAGATTGGCAAAGCGAAGTGGCAAGGTCAGGTCCAGAGTCTTGGAGTTGTAAGCCAAAGTGTAAGAGTCGGGCGAAGGCGGTTTGGGCATACTCGCACAGGCAGAGACCAATATGGCCTGTAGCGTGGTAGTCGGCGTGGTTTTGACGCTGACGGAGCGGCCAGGACCATAAATAACAGAAATAGATGTAGACATTACTGATTATAAAGAAAATAATTAGAGAGAGAGAAAAGAAAAAGAATGTGAGAGAAAGAATAATTCAGTCTATAATATTGGGAAGGGGGACATCATCGTACGCGCGTCAACTGCGTAATTCTTTGGTAATCTTCTTTGGGCTTTTTTTTGCGCAGCGAGGGAGGGAGGGCGATCCTTCAGACCACATGATTATGCGGCTAGGGCGCAAATGAAGGCAGGATTGGCGGAGGGGCTTGAGGCAGTCCTCATGCATACCTCTAGTGTTATAAATATATACCGGCAAACTGAGCATAAAAGTGGTGCGACAATGCCAATGCAAAAAAGAGAGTGCTCTACTGCGTTTTATACGCGAGAGAGAAGGAGCAAGCCAAGTGGTTCACACGCCTGCTGTCTCATTGAAAAAAAGAACATGCCCACATATATGTGACTAGGTTTAGGCGGTCTGGCACGATAAAACGGTGTTGTCCGATGGAGATATAGTGTACTTAGAGCCGCCAGCTCGGATGAGAAAGATTTATCAACGACTCGGCGGTCTTGCAGTATAGTGGCCGTGCGTGACTTTTTTCCACATGGCTCTTTTTTTCCCTTCGTTGGAGGCCTAGTGGACTTACTGCTCTTACTGGGCCGAAATGGACCACCCTCCTCCCCCTCCTCCTCCGCCCCTTGGCAAATGGCCCATTTGGCCGTCCCTTCACTCGCGTGGCCCTCCCTTTTTTGCTTCTCCTCTTCAACTTTTAATTTATTTCTTGTACTTTTTTTCTCTCTCTATCTTTCTCGTACAGTTTTAAGCCTCACTTTCTTCTTTTTCTTCCTTCTGTTTGGATAGGCACACTACACTATCCCTTCCCCAAAGGATTTTTTTTATATTTCTTGCGCTAAACGTGTTTCGTTTCCTATCTACTTGTGCGCACGTTCAAAGAATACAGTTCGTTGACTGAAGCGGCCCTGAGACTTTTGCTTTTTTTCTTTTCTTAGCGGAGAGAGAAACCACACGCCTCTCTCTCCCCCCTTATTTTTTCTTCTTCTCTTCTTCTCTTCTCTTCTTTTTGAAATATTTTTTTAAAGGACCGAGCGCCACGCACTCCGCCCGCCGCTACTCGAATTCACAAAAAAAATTATATAGGGACGGAATGCAAAACAACGGGCATTTGGCAGCTGGTCCGCAGCGTCCACCAGGCTCGCCTCCTCATGGCTTGCCATATCACATGTCCACTTCAGCTGCACCTAGTACATCTACTGTCAAAGCAGAGGACCAGGGTCGGTCACACAAAGTTGAGAGTTTGGTTAACCCGGGAAGCCAAAGTCAGACATATCAACGACCCGAGTCTGCACCGCGACCAGTTGGTGCTGGGCGGCCGGCAAAGGAGCACTCCAACAGCAGCAGCAGCACCAACATTAGCCCAATGTATACAGACCATTCGATAAAGCCCGAACCTGGAGTATATGGCCGTATGAATGGACCGCCTGGGCCTGGGTCGCCTTATGGACGAGCGCAATTTTATGCTGGCGAGGCTCCTGACTCGTCGCCTGCGCGTCCTCCGATGGGGTCATTCCCGCCACTTCAGCAGCCAATGTCGCCGTCGTATCGGCGAACACGACAGCATGCGGCGACTATCAGCGACCCAATGGTATCGCCAAGCGGACTTCATCGATTGCAACAGCCTCCGCCTCAGCAGCAGCAGCAGCAGTCATTCCGGCATTACAACCCACCACAGCATCGGCTGCCTCCACCAGGGTTTGATGGGCGGCAACCACCACTAAGTGCTGGCGCCCAAGATGTGCGGCCACGGCGACTGTCGTTCATGGGTACGCCTTTGGCGCACGAGCATCGGCAAGAGCACCGGCCAGACCACTATGAAATGTCGTTCAGCCGATCGACATCCAACGCCTATGGGCATCACATGTCTAGTGGACAGCCGTCGCCGCAGGGTCAGTTTTTCCCCGCGACGACCAGCGGGCCAGGCCCTGCGTATGCGTCGCGTCAGGGTCCAGGTCCGCATATGCTGCCTCCTGGTTCTCACGCAATGCCGCCCCCGCCCGCATCAGCCCCAGCCCACCAGCAGCACTTTGGCCCCTACAGTCCTCGTGGCAGCGGGCCTGTGTATGCCCAGCCGCAAGCGAAGCGCTCACTGTCGCCTCAGCCACTCAACCGGCGACACTTGCCAGTGCCAGGACGCTTTGACGTGGCCGGGCCTCAGCGCTCGCCTTTGCCATTCCCGCGGATTCCCTCGCCCAGTCAGCACGCAGTGTCGCAGCAGGCGTCGACTCCAGTCAAAGCACACTCGTCGCAGTCGCCGGCGCGCGAGTCGTCCAGGCGACTGAGCTCGGTGGTGTGGGGGCCGACGGGGTTCGAGCGGCTCGAGTCAGGTATGTCACGGTGCCGTATGTGTGGCAAAGAATATTCAAAGGGCTCGTCAACTGGTACGCTGAAACGTCATTATCGTCAGCACCAGGTCAATGTCGCTGCACCCAACTCTAATGCTAATCCGTATGCGCGCCCCACCTCGCCTGTCAGTGCCCATGCGCCTTCACGTCCACGGGCATACTCGCATCGTACTGACATGCGCTCGCGTCGTGAAATGTCGCCGTTCTCGCCTTTGCAACACTCTTATGCGATGCACCCGCCGCCACCCTCGTCGGCCCTGCAGCGCGCGCAGCCTCCGCCGCCGCCGCCAAGTGCGCAGGCGCCGCCAATGTTTGTGGTCCGGCGGGCTGACCCCACAGAGCTTGATACAAGCTCGGCTATTGCGGGGTCGGCGCTGCTGAGCATGGCGGCGGGTGGCGACTCACGTATGGCTGTGGATACGGACTTTGAGGCTATTCGCCGGCCCATGCGGTCGTCTGATCCCAGCGTGTACCCGCACGGTACTAGCAGCAATAATAGTGTAAGGGCTAGGGCGTCGGCTGGCGCTGCTGAGCCCGGCACTCGGGACATTTCAGTGTCACCGTCGCCCTCTTCTGCTTCGAATTCTCGGTCGCCTTCGCCATCGACAGTGACTCAGAGCAATTACTCACTGGCTGAGCCTAGCGTCGACACTGGCCATATGCGCAGTTTGGCGATTGAAAGTGGTGGCAATTTCAACGAGGCTGATGAGGACATGGACGTTGAGGATGACGACGATGACGAAATGGATGGCAGTCAGTCCTACCACTCACATAATCACGCTCATCAACTACAGTCGCGTCCTCGGCGTCGGGCTACTGTGACTGGCGTACAGCGTGTCCCGCCAGCAGCCACCACTGCCATTGCCGGTGTTCCGACTGAGCTGGCCCGCGAGATAGGCTCACTGTCAGCTACTCAGCTTGTAGCGCTGTCATCGGAGCTAGTACGTCGCGTGGCTATATCTCTGCCGCAGCTGGCGCGGGAAGCCGAGGGCAAAGTTCGTAGGGGCGAGCCGCCATCACTCTCGTATATCCAAAACGGCGGCTCGTTGAGCGACGACATTGAAAATCCGCTGGAAATACTGTTTGGCCACATCAAAGCATCGCTCTTGGAATGTGATCCACTACTTAGTGCTTCTACTTCTGTCTGTGACCTTCCGTTTACTATCCGCCGACCTATCGATAATCCAACTGCAATGACTACCGGTCTTCTAGCTCGTGTCTCGGCTTCTATGCAACGCATTGCTCCACTGAGTTTGGCTGAACTCGATTGGGATAATGTCGGAATCTTGCTTGGTAAGTTTGAACAAATTCTGGAAAAATGCCTTTCTTTTGGTTGAATTTCGAATTCCTTCCTTGTACTAATTTTTGCTTTTTGCTTTTTTTTTGTAGAAGCTGCCAAGCCTAAACCTGACGCGAAAAAGGTTTTCCTCACTATCGACCTTACCTCGACTACTCTAAATGAAGCGCTTGCCGACCCCGAAGTCGGTGTTATAGTCGCCTACCACCCGCCCATCTTTTCCGCTTGGAAGTCCCTGTCCATGGGTAAACTCAAGCAAAGCCTAGTGCTAAAATGCGCTGCAGCCGGAGTATCCATATACTCTCCACACACGTCGCTGGATAGTTGTGCCAACGGCATCAACGACTGGCTGGCGTCACTAGTTGGGCCTGGCAAAGTCATGCCTATTGCGGCTGCGGCACCGGAAAAGGCGGCTGGGCAGGATAATGTTGGCACTGGACGCGTCGTCGAACTGACTACGCCGCGGCTGGTGGGCGATATTGTGCGCGAGATAAAGACGCATTTGGCTCTGGACCATATGCGTGTGGCTAGGGCACCCTGCCACGAGGAGGAGGAGGGGAAACCTGTGTCGCGTGTCGCTATTTGTGCGGGGTCGGGTGCCTCTGTGCTGCGCCTGGCTCCAGCTGCTGATTTGTATTTCACGGGCGAGATGGATCATCACAGTATTTTGGCTGCTGTCGAGCAAGGTACCAGCTGTGTGCTGGCTGAGCATACTAATACTGAACGCGGGTATTTGCGTGCTGTCTTGCAAAAACGGTTGCAGGAGGAGCTTGATGCCGATTCCGATAATGAGCCTGCGAGTGTCGTCGTCAGCGAAAGCGACAAGGATCCTATCACTATCGAGTAGTAAAAAACAAAAACAAAAACTTTATATTATTTAATGTATCTATTTTTTCTTAGTATTGCCAAGACGTCTTTGCTGTTCTTTATATGTCCTGTATATCTTTATATTTTTTTTGTTCAAAAAGAAACCACCGGGTTGTCGCTGCTCTATGTATTTCTTTTTATTCATTTTACTCTTTAGTCGCATTTTTTTTTACTTTCAACTGGCAGGCAACGTGCGCTTGTCTAGAAGAGAAAGTAGATAAAATGCAAGAATTGGTATTGGACAGAGGGGCTCTCTTCTTCTGTTTATACAAATTTTCTCTACAATTTTCCTTGTCTTTCTTATTTTATTTTTCTAGTATTTCGCACATCTTATTAGTAGCAATTCGATGAAGTATTGGGTGCACTGGCTTTTAGTTCTGGCGACATTGACCTGCGCCCTACAGCTTACATTTGCCGATGTCGAGGATGTCGAAGATGGTAGCGTGTGTGAGTGGGATGATGATACCGATATGGTATCGATATTGCCGTTTGAAGATGACGACGCATGTGAATTGGATGATGATACCTTGGGAAACACAATGTTAGAAGTGGGAAAGGCAGTCAAGGAAACTTCATCAGTTCAAGTATCTGAGTCCAGTTCATGGGTAACACCAGCACTTGCTACAGCTGAGGATCTGTCATCCACATTAAATGAGTTGAGTACACTAGTTCCATCTTTCTCTGTCCCCGTGTCCACGGTATTCGCTACTCCAACTTTGCCCGAGGTGTCAGTCCAAACTGTTACTGTAGAGAAACCGCCTGTGACTGTGTTTGCCACATTGACAAGCACATTGACATTGGTTACTAGGGATGATCTGCCTTCTGGAATTGCGAGAATAACTGATATTGACGCATTGGATACTAGGGTTTTCACTCTCAGTTTGGATGTTTTGGCTCCATTGCGTATGGACCCAACTAGTGCACCACCACCTACTGCGCCTGAACAATAATCAGAATGCTACTCGCTGTTGTCTGTGACATACCCTATTTTTAATATATTGTTTAGTATTTATATTCTTGTCTGCTCTGTCTCCCTGAATAACATAAATTAAGCTGGCCTCTTGTTCGAACAGGGTATCTAGTCTATTAGCGTCATTCGGGCGGGGCCGGAATTGTGCATGCATCTCTTTTTATTTTTTATTTTGCAAAGATCTTTTTACTATTATTCTTTGCTAGAAAGAGGGATTTTTATGCCAAGAAGAATTTTCTTTGGATCTTCTTGCTCAAAAAGAAACTATCGGGACGTCACTACCCTTAGTGCATGATTCTTTGTCTGTCTTTTTATTTTGGTCACATTTACTTTAAACCTCTAGACAACGTGCACAAGTCTAGTGGAAGAGGATTGAAAAAAAATAAAGGTAGCGAGAATCAAATTCTGGACATCTTTTCTTCTCTCTTCTTCTTCTCATCCATTATTTTTTATTTATTTTCTCATTAATCATATTATTATTGTTCTTGCATTTATAACTAGTACCGATTTAATGAAGCATTGGGCGCATTGGCTTTTTGTTCTGGCAACACTGACCTGCGCCTTACAACTTGCATGTGCAACTATTGCTGATGGCGACAAGGAGGACTCGTACACATGGGAAGACAATCTCAACATGGCGTCAGCTTCGCCATTCGATGACATGTCAAAGACGGTTACCTCAACTGCTACTTTGGGATACTCGTGGATGGCAGTGGGGATGGCGGTCAAGGAAACTTCGTCAGCTGAAGTACCAGAGACCAGCTCAATGCCAGCCCCAGTGACTGCTACAGTCACTCTAACGGTTAAGCCACCAACATCTTCTTCGTCAACTGAGTCGAGTATTCTTCCGCAGCCGTCGTCAGTTTCCGTGGAAACAGTTACCGTGTCCATGTCACCTACAGTTAGCGTATCCGAGTCTATTTCAGTCTCTGTCTCTGTCTCTGTCTCTGTATCAACGGTTTTTGTTACTCCGGCTTTATCGTCTGCTTCACCTGAGGTCATGTCGGTCCAAACCGTATTTGTAGAGCTCCCGCCTGTGACTGTACTCGTCACTCCGACAAACACATTGACTAGGAATGCTTTATCTCCAGTTCCGACTAGCAGCAGCACAACGGCTTTGGCTCCTGGAATGATGAGGGTCAATATCGTTGAGCCGTCGACTACTAGGGTTATCTTTGTCAGCTCCGCTGCTTTGGATCCATTGCGTAAGGTTCCTCCAACTCCACCACCACCTCCTCCTCCACCACCCCCACCGCCGCCGCCGCCGCCACCTCCTCCGCCGCCGCCTCCTCCACCACCGCCTCCACCTCCTCCTCCGCCACCACCGCCTCCTGCGCTTGAACAGGAACAAGTGCCTGTTGACAGCGAGAAAAAGGGCGGTGGTATATGTATGTATGGAGGAAAGTTTGCCCGTCAATGCCATTAGAAATCGAGACGCTAGTGCCCTCTATAAATGTTTTTCTGTGTTTTATGAATATTTATTACTATTACCTGTACTGAATAAGGCGAACTAGTGTGAAGGGGGGAAAAGCCCGGATATATATTGTTTGGTGAAATGTACCTTGAGGTATTTCTACAATCCAAACACATTTACTAATGCAGACTCTTCTTTGGCTGCATCGTGCAGCATATATGATATGCTTAATCTCCATTCCCTCAGCTACCCTACCATTGGAACTCAAGTCTACGAGGGGTTGAACAAGGCTAAAGAACTTGCTGGGCAAAATTCCATCTTCCGACTTGAAATACAAGGCAACATAACTGTGACCGTTTGCCACGACACATGGTATATTGTGTATGTTATCATCTTCAACGTTGTTCCAGGTATTGGTAATAGTGCTGAAAAGGAATGCCAATGAATTACCAGTGCTCAGTTTGTACTGTGAAGCCGTCCTCAATTCATCCATGTACTCACTAAGCATACTTTTTAGGCTATTAACTTAAACAATAGTACAGCCTACTCTCTTTTCAAAATGGTAAAATGCAACTAGTGACATTCCTGATTCATGCGGGTTCATGGTTTGTTGGATAGCTTAGCTAGCTATTGAATTAAATAAAAGTAGTTTTAAAAGACTATGTAAAGAATAAAATAAAAAAGCGATGAAGAAAAAAGAGTGAGAGGGCGGCATCCATTCCCTCTTGTTATACAGTATTCCTGGACGCCAAGTTCGTCCTCTTTCCTTGCTTATTTTTCTCAAAGCTGTTTCTTGTTTATGGCTATTAGGAAATACAGTACGTAATTTCTTATTACATGACGCAACAAGTAAATGTCTCCCTCTACTTTACTTTTAAGGTAAAGCTAAAAAGCAGAGGATGATCCACTCGACGCAGAGCACAAACAATTTTCGATTTCAGAAATGCACAACTAGTGTGTTCTATTCGCAAAAAAACCCCCCCCCCAACATGGGTTTCCAGCCTTTTAGCAGAGAAACCGAGACATGAGCATTGCCAAAAAAGGGATAAAATGACGAGCACTCATCCTTACCTAACAGAAATTATTTCTTTTAATGCGAGTACACGTGTTTTCAAGCTCTCTTAAACAGTACCAAGCTTGGAGTATGAATAGGGTCTGTCTTGACTGCCGATTGAACTATGTGCTATAGTGCAACTGCTACTATTCGCTTTTTAGTTTATTGCTTTTTTTTCTTTGCTACTTTAGTACAAGAGCATAGGCAATTAACAAAAAGACGCCTATTATTCAAAAGAGGCATTCTAGTCCACGTTTTTTTTTCTTTTGTACTACTTTGACCAAAAGGAGACTTTGTGTGCTTTTTTTGAACAAACAGTTTTTATAAAGAATAGTGCTTTTCACACTAGCGGAGGGAAAAGTGGGCTATGAACAGTTTTCTTGTTCTTACACTATTTCACTTTTTTTTTTTCTTCAATTTATTTCTATTGATTCCATTATCATTTTGTTTCTTTATTGTTTATCTCCTAACCCTCTGTAATACATTATGAATGTAGTCGTGCGGCTGCTAGCCATTGCAGCAGTGCTAAACAGTTTGAACTTATTGTGCGTTGCAAACTCGCCTAGTGAATATGATTGGGATACAAACACACTATACGCATCAGCATCTGAGGTTTTAGACAGCTCGAGTACCAAATTTATATCTACTCCCACGGAGTTTATATATCCAATAATGATGATTGGTATGGCATCCAAAGAAACATCAAGCCCAGAGTCATCAATTGAACCCACCTCCCAGTACTCTCAGCCAATACCTACTCCAACTACTATTACAACTACAGTGGTTGTCAGCGGCGGTCCAGGTGGAACTATTACAACTGTATTGCCGGCCAATGCAGTTACAGTGACTGCCCCAGCGACTACAATGACTAGTACTATAGTAGTAGCCGTGACGCAATCTGGTTCTGTAATCACATCAACAGTGACCTCGTTTATTTCGCTTACGCAAGTGCAGCCTCCATCGTTTGTTATGCCTACTATTACTACAACGACTGTTGTGACTGCTGAGCCAAATAGAAGGGCAGAGACCATTACGACGGTGACTACGAGTGAAAGTACAGTGAAAACTACTGTTCATGGGACTGTGACAGAGTCGGAGGTGGCTACGAAAGAGGCTATAACTTTAACAGACACATTGTATGTGACTGCTACTGAGACCAAGACAGTGATAGTGTAGAATTTTTCTTCTAGTTTTTGTGTGTGTACTGAACAATGTAGCCAATTGATTTATAATACTTTTAAGTGTACATGTGTTTTTCTCCATAGACTATAAAAAAATAACATTGAAAAGAAAAAAATAAAGGATTATTTTAAAAGAAAAAGGATGGTGTTAAAAGAAGACTAGTATTTTGTAGTAAGACTCTTTGTCAATAAGAATTTGTTCTAGTAAGCACAAAAAGAAAAGAAAAATTCTTTCTTCTATGATCCCCTTTTTACTCTAGCACACAGTTTTTTGTATTTGTAGCATTAGAACAAGGGCTCCAGTCTTTCTCTTCTTCACTTTTTTTCTTCACTCACTTTTTTGTACTTTTTATTTTATTTATTTTGACAAAGTGTATTAGTTTAAAGGAGTATTTTTTTTTACAGATGAATCGAGCAATGGCCCACTCGTTATTAGTTCTAGTGGGCCTAATTTGCCACATACAAGTTGTATGGGGCCAAGTAGGTATAGGACCACCACAAGGTAGTTTTATTTGGGAAACAGATACCCAATATGCATCAGCATCATTAGAACCAGAAGTTAGCATTGTATCCAAACCTTTTACACCAATGATAGCAGGATTAGCATCCAAGGAAACTTCAATGAGCGAGAGTCCATCATCAGTATCGAATATTCCATCACCTCAAGAACCAATCATGCCAAGCACAGTGCTGGTCACAGTGACATCGACTGATTTTGGATCAGGAGTAATAGCTACAATAGCTAGTAGTGGACAGGTAATTACTATTACTCCAACTATCTGGACAACTATAACAAGTACTTCAGTAGTTGGCGCACAGGGCGCTATGCCAGAGACCGTATTAGTAACGACTGTGGTGCCTACAACTATAACGGTGACGGGGACGACTATCACATTGCCTACGACGATTACGGAGACTTCTACTGTGACACCGGCAGAAGAAAAAGACGTGGTTGTTACCTCGCTTACTGTACATGTGGTGACAATGGTCGAAACGCAAATAGGAACGGTTACTGAATTAGAGTCTGTGTCGCCTGTGACTAAGATGGTGACAGAGACTGTAACTTTGACGTCGACTGTGCTGTTTACTTCTACAAAGTACGTTCCTCCACCGCCGCCGCCGCCATATCGACTACCAGCAACACCCGCTGATACTCTGCTGAACATCGTACCCCGGTCGTCTTCCTTGCT
>JANBQS010000331.1:0-20858 GCA_027577415.1 Coemansia sp. RSA 922
TCACTAGTTCAGATCATCGTCAGATGATGGTACTCTTGCCTCTCAACTACTAGGTTAAAACATGTTGAGCACGCCAGATGCTGCCTCAGCTATAGCGGGTAGTTCTCCGGAGCTCTACATAAACTACTATATTGAATGTAATATATTGTCTATAATTTAAAACAGGCTATCGATATGTCTCTAATGAGGGTCTGTAGGTTGAGCCCTACCGAAACGGACATTACTACATGCTTGAGGATAGCAAGATTTGCGCTCTACGCGCCTAAGCATTTCTTCATTTTCGCATGTCCCATGATTATATTATATTCTGTAGTTCCTTCAGGATACAATGTTCTAAAACTACTCCATGTTGCTGGATACACAACTACAAATCTTACTGTATTGTCAAGACGTTCATATGAGCCGTCTACCGAACAATTGTTGGGAATGTAATGATAAACCTTACCATTAGTTGCTACAAGTATTGATCTTTCTTTCGTAGCAGTACGGGCGCACATAACTTTCACATATTCACCAGCCTCAAAGACATCTAAATTTGCGGGAACTGATATATCCTCAATAAATGTAAGGGAGGGATTACGTTCCTCTCCACATGAATAAATTTTGCACGCCTTAGTTGCCATCTACAGATATGTTCAAAAAAAAAAAATAAAACCTAAGAATGTGGACGTGTCTATTGGGTAAGTTAACAGTTGATGGGATAAAAGGGAGGAAACCCCAGTGGCCAACAGCAGGCTTTTTATACCTCAGCTGGAGCGAAAGCAACTGGAAAAAAGCTGAAGAGAACAGTATTAAAAAAGTCTCTCCCCAACCATTCTATAGTGCTTGGAAGCAGGCAAAGCGAACTTTGGGCTTTCATCAAAGCCAAAAGCATCCACTATAAAGTATTTCTCAGCTTGGCCGCAGTTTTGGAGAAAAAAAAGGCAGCAGTTGCGTTTAAAGTATTCATTCCCATTTTCCAAGGCGCCTTTGTTCTAGCTAGCACAAAAAAATTGGAGGGCTCCAGTACACTATTGGACGTGGTGGATAGCACATTCAAGTGAGCATAAATCATACCATTAATAGGAGTACTGGTGCAAAATGAATTCTAGTGTTACTAATGTTGAAACAGACTAACAATGCATCTAGCAACCTGTCTGCAAGTGAAACTCTGCTTAAGCAAAATTGTAATAGTAAACACGTAAATAACGGGCAATGGACCCTACGTGTCCCAAGTAATGGACTTATTACTCGAAAACGACAATGGTCAGTTTTCTATAAATTTGTCCTGGCACGTCATCTACATGATCTGTGGGCGTTTTCATTTCCATTGCATTTACCAATCTTTAGATGACAACTTTTGGCTTAATTTGGATATCCCTTGATCACCTACGCACATGATCAAGACCTCCTCTTCTCACGTGGCTAAAAGCCAGCCTAGCGTTGTTCTTTATTTGACAAATATTTTTTAACGTATTTTTTTTTTTGCTCTGCCGGCGACATTGGACAACAAAGTGTGTGTCACTATAAAGGTGGAGCTCTGTAGACCTAGTTAATTTTTATTATTGCCCTGCACTTGCTGCTCATTCATGTCCCATTCGCATTCCTTTCGTCGTAGCAGTAGAGCCACGAGTGGGCGCAGAGACTCTAGGTCGCCCGAGCGAGGGTGGAGGCCCTCAAGCTCGCGCAATACCAGTCAGTCACGTAGGAGTCCGTCTCCGCAGGCGCCGTCGCGGCGAACTGCAGAGAGAGATGCCAGTACCACGCGCGAGAGTACACCTTCCACTTTCCCGACTTCACCGAGTGTGGCGGCGACGGCAGATAGTGTCAAGAGCTTGTCGGTTAGAGAGAGGTTGGCACTGTGGCGGAAGAGCAAGGAGCAGGCGAAGCCCGCTGAACATATTCCTCTGTCGGTAGAGACGGATTCTAGGCCTGCGAGCCAAGCGTCATCGATGGCCGACGATAGCAACCACTTTGTCACAGCTCCCAGCTCGGTTGCCTCAGATATGCACACAGGCAGCGACGCAGCGTTCGAGTCATTGCCAGCCACTCCAGGGTCGAGCACAGCAGAAGCACACTTTGTCAGCGCAGTATCGAGGCCTCAGTCTGGCTCGAGTATTGTTGGAAGACCATTGGGCGCAACAAGCGTAAAACTGAAGCTGGGTAGAGCCGGTATTAACGGCAGACGACCTTTGTTAAAGCCATCATTGTTGAGCAAAAGCGTTTTTGGCTCGGACGATGCGGGCGCAGATGCCGAGAGTTCGAGCAGCAGCGCATTACAGCGTTCGAAGCGGCCGCCAATTGACTTTTTGGCGGCCAGTGCCAGCGTTGAGACAGCAATGGATGTCGACGCACCAGAGTCGGACCCACTCGAAGACTACATGCAAGGAGTTGGTGCACTAGTTAATGGCAGTTCCAAGGATGTAGACATTTCTGAAAGCGGAGGCGATGGGTTGATGCACACGAGGACTGGCCACACAGCTGCCGGTGACGACTCCAGGTTTGACGACGAGACGGCAGACGATCCCGAGGATGCATTGGCGCTGGCAGCCAAGCGGCTAAAGAAAAAGGACTTGGCGGTGGTAGATCACTCGAAAATGAACTACGAGAGCTTCAAAAAGGACTTTTACATTGAACCAGCAGAGTTGCGCAACCTGACGGCAGAGGAGGTCGACATGATGCGCGTTGATCTGGGCGGAGTCAAGATCCGTGGAGCTGATGCGCCTAAACCCGCAACGAGCTGGTCTCACTTTGGGCTGCCCGCAGCTTGCGCCGACGTAATCAGGCACCAGGGATTTGAAAAACCAACGCCCGTGCAGGCGCAGTCAGTGCCGGCGATTTTGAGTGGTCGCGACGTTATCGGAGTAGCCAAAACCGGATCGGGCAAGACGCTGGCGTTTATCTTGCCGATGCTGCGGCACATTAAGGCGCAGCGACCACTGGCAACTAGCGAGGGCCCGATTGGACTGGTGATGACGCCTACGCGAGAGCTGGCGGTGCAGATTCACCGCGAGTGCCGGCCGTTCCTCAAGCCCCTCGGACTGCGCGCCGTCTGCGCCTACGGTGGGTCTGCCATCAAGGACCAAATCGGCGAGTTAAAGCGCGGCGCTGAGATCGTCGTGTGCACACCCGGGCGCCTGATCGACCTGTTGTGCGCCAACTCTGGCCGAGTGACCAACCTGCACCGAGTTACTTACTTAGTCCTCGATGAGGCCGATCGCATGTTTGACATGGGGTTTGAGCCGCAAGTGACAAAGATCGTACAGAGCGTGCGGCCATCGCGCCAAACGGTGTTGTTTTCAGCCACGTTCCCCCGGCAGATGGAGGCTCTGGCTCGTAAGATCCTGCGCCGCCCGCTGGAAATTGTCGTGGGTGGGCGTGCCCTCATTCCACCCGAGGTCACACAGCATGTGGAGGTTGTCGAGTCCAAGGACAAGTTTGTGCGCTTGCTGAGTATCCTTGGCGACTCGTTCAACGGCAACAGCGATACTCTGGCTCTTATTTTCGTTGACCGACAAGAAGCTGCTGATGGTCTTATGCGCGACTTGTTGCGTCGTGGATACGTGTGCAATTCGCTGCATGGTGGCAAAGATCAGACGGACCGCGACCAGGCGATTGCTGATTTCAAGAACCGCGTATTCTCGGTACTCATAGCCACCAGCGTGGCAGCGAGAGGATTGGACGTGCGCGGACTCAACATTGTCATCAACTACGACTGCCCCAATCACATGGAGGATCTGGTTCATCGAGTGGGCCGCACGGGCCGAGCGGGTAACAAGGGCGACGCCTACACATTTATCTCTCCGGATCAAGACCGATACGCCAACGAGGTGGTCAAAGCGCTAAAGCTCAGCGGGCTTACGCCGCCAGAGGACGTACAAGTGTTGGCTGACGCCTTTTTGGAGAAGGTAAAGCAGGGCAAAGCACGGCATGGCGGTAAGTCTGGGTTTGGCGGCAAGGGGTTGGAGAAGCTGGATAAGGAGCGGAGTATGGTCAAAAAGATCCAAAAGATTACCTATAGCGCTGCAACAGGCGAGACTCTGGAGGATGATGACGACGATGAAGAAGAGGAGGACGATCGCGGAGCTGACAGTGATGGCGAGGCACCCTCCAGTTCTAGGCGTGGCAAGGCCAAGAGCAAAGATGCCAGTGCCGCGCCTGACAGCGAGACAGTGCGCCGGCTCGGAAATCGCCGTGGCAACAATGGTGCAAACGATACACTAGTAGAGGCCAAATCACCGCAATCCGAGCAGCCTGTGGCCGCAGTCGTGCCTGGACCTATTGTGCCTCCATTGCCACCGGGAATGTCAGCAGTAGCACAAGCAGCACTGCTCGCGGCAAAGGCTGCGGCACAGCGACTGAACATCGCCAGCGAGCCACGCAACCAAGCGACGCCACTCAGCGTAGTTGACCAAATCAACCAGCAACTGGGCACGCCAGTAACGCCGACATCCGGCGACATTGCAGCCGCAGGAGCCCGTCTACGCGCAGTCAACACTCCAAGAGCACTGGCACCAGGCACCAACGTATCTACAGCTGTGCCTGTTCCAAACCTGAGCACAGTACCAGTAGGTTCCTATGGCTGCGAGCTTGACATCAACGACTACCCGCAAAAGGCGCGGTGGCGGGCAACCAACCACGAGGCACTATCACAGATCATTGAGCAAACCGGTGCGGCCATCACTACTCGTGGCATATACGTGCCGCCTGGCAAGCCTACGCCCGAAGGCGAGCGTCGTTTATATCTCTCCATAGAATCTGATTCTGAGCGCTCCGCTGAGCAGGCCAAGAGCGAGATCAAGCGGCTGTTGACTGAGGCCACTATTCTCCTCATGGAACAAGATGCTCGTGGCACCACTGGCCGCTACTCCGTGGTCTGATTGTTGAACCATTAAATATATTTTTTTGGTCTCTCCCCCCTTTCCCGTAAAAAGTCTACACGTGAGTGGTTTATTTCGGATCAGGCGAGTCACCTGGTCAACAAGAGTGGCACAACAGTCGAGCGCATGACCTCATCACCATTTAGCGGATGAGGGGGTGGATGTAAGTCTGGAACGTCAGAAGGCTTATATAAACACTGTCCATTTCACCCTTCCTTCTTTTTTCTCTTCATCTACATATTATATTTTTCACTCACGCACCAAACCCCACATTTATTTATATTATCAAGTCAAGAAGAATATGGAAACCACCTCAACTGAACTCAAGGCCGGTCACGCTCCCGCAACCATGGTTGGCGGCCGTCGCAAGTCCCAGCCCATGTTCGTCCCCACCGTTCCCAACGAAGAAGAGGAAAAGGCCATGGATGCTAGAGGTCCCGATGGCGAAGAAATCGATGCCAATGCGCTTATCCGCCAAGCTGAACTGGACCAAGAATTCCTACACGAGCAGACCCAAAAGAGACAGCAGCATGAGCTCCGGAACCAGTCCAGGTACACGAACGCTGAGCTCAACCACGCTCCAAACCCGGTTCTCAGCAACCAGATCCGCCAGCCTGGACGCTTCCCCAAGGGCGTACCAAAGGAAACTAAAATGGTCATGAAGAGCATGCAGTAAATATCAAGCTCCCAATTTTTTTGTATCAACTACCCGTATTATATAAATGAATAAAAAAGACCAACTCTTTTTAAAGGACTATCATACTAATCTAGTCTAGTGAAAAAGTACACGTATGCTTGCTCAGGCTGTGGCTCTCCCTGAGCTACGACCTTGGAGTCATTGAACATGAACCATTTGCTGTCCGCGCCAGATCCATGACGCACGCTGGCAATGTAGTGGCCGCAGTGAACAGACGACCCCTTGTGCGAGACAAATCCAGTCAGCTCGAATGCCGAGTTGCGGCTCTGCGAGTCATCAACGGTGGGCTCCGCAACGCTCTCCATCGCGACGTCAGCCTCGTCATCAGGGATGCTCAGCAGGCGGTCGAGGGCGCGCTCAGCGTCGCCGCCGGCGTTTCTCAGCTCGCGCTCAACACGGTCACGCGCAAAGCCCATGGCAGCCAGTTGCTCGACGGCCACAGGGTTAACAGCCTCCAACGACTCGCTCTGCGCGACAACCTCGGGCACATCAATGTCGGGGTCATCCATGTGCTCAAAGATCCAGGTCATCGCGGCCTCTGCGCCGCAGTTGCCAGTCTTGCTGACCGCCTTGACGCAGCGCACACGCGGGAACCCCATCGCCTCCAGCTGTGAAACCACTTCTTCGTCCACAACAGGCTGCTGCTGGGATGCAACGGCTGGGTTAGGGATATCGTCGGACTCGGGGAGCGGTTCTTCGCCAGGCTGGACTCCCCGCGCGCGGTATGCCTCGAGGCTGACCTCGCTGAGCGGTACTTGTACCGAGATGTCCAGCTTCTCTGGCACCCAGTTGACTAGCTCGAAGCGGCGCACCTGGACAGCCAGCACCTTGGGAAACGACGCAAATCGGGTAGACTTCACTGCCTGCGTCGGCCGTTCGCACTCTGGGCACTGGTACCCATCGATAGCCTCTTTGGCAGTCATCACGTCCAAGCACTCGGCCAGCGACACTGGCGCGAAGCCCGCATCCAGGGGCCGCTTGATGACTGGCAGCGAGACGGATCTTGCAGGCTCTACGCGATAGCGCACCTTTTGACAGCCCAGACACTGCAGACGCTCCTCGGTAGTAAAGTCAAACACCTTGTTCGGATTGCTGTTACCCGAGTTAACAGAGCGCTCAACAACATCGACTTGCTTCTCCAGATGTAGCAAGAATTCAAAGGCGTCTTGCTGACGCATCGTGCTAAACTCGTAGTGGTCCTTGGCAACCGCAGCCTTGAACGTCGATGGCGCAATGCCGGCCTGGTGCGCAGGTCTGCCTTCGCTGTCGGTTTCCAAATTGGCGTATCTGCCGCTCCACAAGCCGGCGGCCAGCTTGTGCAACTGACAGAGCAGGCACTGTGCGGGATTCGCCTGTGTGCAGGTAGCAAAATGGTCGGCGGCCGTCGGGAAGTAGCGGTCGCGGAACCGGTCAATACCAAACACGCACTGCAAAACTGACGCCATGTAGCACGAGTTACCCAGATTCTTTAGCCCCGTCAGTCCTGGCCCAGCAACGGGCTCCAATTTGGCGCCATCGGCAGTTGTCATGCTAAAGTCAAACTTTAGGTTCTGATCAAGCTGCAACTCGGCTATGCTCTTCTCGGTCTTTTGCTGGGCGGCCACGTTGATGCCAAAGACTTTGAGGTGAGCGGCCAGGTGTGGGTCCATTTTATTGTCGTCGCAAGTGTAGCAGTAAGCATCCGCAGTGCCCTCGGGAGTAATGGTGCCGAGCTTGACCGACACACAGTGGCCCGTTGCCTCGTAGTGAGAGATGCCGTGGTTGTTTCCGCCGCTGCCGTCGTACTGGCGCCTGCCGCACCCGACGTTACCACAAGTCAGGCACAGCCAGAGGTTCTCGCGCTTATCACAGGTACTGCACTGGTGCAAAGTGTCGAGCGAAAACCCGTCCCTAGGTGCCTGCCCCGACAATTCATCAAAGTGCTGGCAGGCGGTGACTTCTTCCGCCCAGGCTTTGATCTCATGTCCCTTGCTAGCCTCCACGGCATGGATTACAGCCTGCACGGTGGGCTCGATATTCTCCAATCCGGACTCGACGCGGGCGCCTGAGCACCCCCAGCAGCGCACAAACGTATGGTACTCAAATTCATCTGCTCCAGAGTCCTCGCGTATCTCCAACTTTGTCAGCTTGGCAGGACGCTCGTCGCTGTCTGAGGAGGCTTTGGCGGTGCGGCGGATGTTTAGCGTCAGGTAGTGGCCGCTCTTCATCGAATGCTGGTGGGCGTGGTTGTATGGACCGGCGGGACACCCGCCATTAAAGCACGAAAGGCAGACGTCTACTCCCTCGGCCGTGTCTTGGTTGTCAAAGCACTGCGTGCATTCTTCTTTGTACACGGGAGTGGAAGAAGAAGGAAGCGTAAGTCTGGCGGTAAGCGCGTGTTCACAAGTCATTTGAATAAAATAAAGGAATTGGAGTATAGGTGGCAAATAGTAATAGATTGCAAAAAGAATAAAAAAAATTGAAAGAGCGAAAGAAAGCAAAAGCTCTAGTTTTCGAGCTTGGCGAGGCGTCACCATTTGATTTATGATCTCTAGATTTGGCTTTGATATGCAGGTTCACCAAGGACAATACGATGCAAGAGGTTGGCAACACAATCTTCGAGGGGGCCATTCATCTCCGCCCTCTTTCTTCTTTACCAAGGTGTGTTTCTCAGTGATATTAATTTGTATATGTACTATTTGGTTGTCTATTTCTCATTTTTGTTATTACAGATATAAGAGACTCGTTTATGTTATGACGAGCGAAGCCTCTGGCGCATTCAGACGACAGTGTCAGGATATGTCCGAGTACATGCGCACCCGGTTCCGCGACCTCAAATGGAGTCCCACACCCCAAGCGCTGGACAGCATATGGGGGGACATACTAGTACACCGACAAGTGCTACAGGAGTACTGCGAGGACCTCATAACCACTCAGCCATCGGTAGCCAATGCTTTGGCAGCCGACAGATATCTCTGGAAGATAGTCTACTACGACGCCATACTCGAATGCCGCAAGCGATTACGACTCTGCGTGCCACAACATAGCCTGTCGCAGGGGTCATCGATCGTGGGCAGTATCCGCAGCTCAGAACCGCAGAGCAGTAGTAGAGACACAAGCGTATCGGTAGACACGCCGCTCGAAGAATGGCAGCGCGAATGGTGGTCAATGGTGCTAACGACGTTGTTCAACGAGGCTCTGGGATATTTCCAATGTCTATACGATCTAGTGATACCGCAACTAAGCAGCAGAGACGCCTTGCCATTCGCCATACAGCACCTTCGAGCCTCACAAGTACCGCTGCCACCGTCGTTTCTGATCGCGCGGCGATTGCTCGTGTATATAGGTGATATATATAGGTACCAGGTAATGTATCTACCGCAACTGGCATACGGCAGCGCGGGGCCTGTAGACACGGCAGAGCTTATAGACTTGGCGCGATGTACGTACGCCCGGGCAACAGCCATGTACTTTGACAGTGGACGGGCGTGCATGCAAATGTCACTGCTCTGTATATGCGCGCACCAGCGGTTCTCTGCAATGTTCTGGCACATGTGCGCATTATGCTACGCAGACCACCAGCACATGTGCACCAACGCATTGGCAAAAGTGGCTGCGGAGAACAGTGACGATGATGATGACGACGATCCGATCGAATTGTTAGTGGTAGAGCTGGCGCAAGCTGTGATGGCAGGCAAGAGCGACGAGGCTGACGAGATATACGGGCAATTGCTCGATGTGCTTAATGCTGATTTGGAGGAAGCGAAGAGCGGGACGGCAGTGGTCAACCTAGACGCGGATTTCTGGGAGCGCGAGTACCAGCTTAGCGTGGCATTGGCGGCGCTTCTGACATCAACGGTGTTAGGCCAGGCGAAAGGTCGGCATGTGGCTCGGATCCAGGACTTGGTATCAGTGCTGGTGCAGCGGCAAGTGCTGTGCCTACATCAAGCATTGGTGCTGGGCGAGGATGCTCACAGCGTATATCCGGCGATCAGCGTATGCGTGTGGATAGACCTCTGGCGCTCTACCCCATTCCTCACAGACTGGCTGGACACACGGCCAGCCAGCGGTCAGGCATTGCTTACGTTGTTGGCCCAGCTGATAGTGGATAATTTAGATGGTAATGAGCAGGTGGATGGTATTGCGCAGTCGGTGCTGCCGCATGACGTGTCGCTGATGGGGTGGGTGACGCTACGCAAGGTGCAGAAGCATCTGCGCTACGAGGATATCAAATGCGAGAAACTGTGGCCGGATCCACGTGCTACGACCCGGGTAGTGCTCGCGCGAGTACACCTGCTGATGCAGATGCTGGCCGACAGCCAGGTGGTTCCTGTACCTCAGTCGCGAGAAGCAGTTGTAATGGATGGTGTATATGTTGTGCCTGACTTTGAATTTTGGTGCCAGCGGCTGACGCAGCTACAAAAGTGGGCGCAACCAGGCAGCGGCCATACGGTTGTGCTGGCAGCAGCTGTTCGGCAGCAGCTCCAAGCAGATGGAAGCGCTGGGGCAAAGGCGGCGCTCGACTTTGTACGGATTATGAAGGTTGCTGAGTGGGAGGGCTTGGCGCGGTGGGAGGACGCCATGGCGTATTTGGCAGCCGAGGTCGATGGCGATAACGATGAGCGGCCCACCACGTCGGATGTGCCAGAGGAGGCCCGCGGACCGCTGTCGTGTGCGCTGCAGCTGTGGCATGTGGCGGGAGTGCAAGGCGGGGTGCTCCTGGCAACGGACAACGAGGAGATGGAGTTCTATGCATCCTGGTTCGGACTAGGCTGCGTGTCCTGATTCTTGACGCATGCGCGGATGTCTTCTAGCAGCGACTGAGCCAGGGCTGAGCGCGGGGCAAGCAGGGCGATTGCAGGGTCGACGCGGCGCAGGTTGGCATAGATTTTCATTTGCACGTCGGGGACGCCGACGGCGCACAGCTCGCGGAACATGCGTTGGCTCTGGGCCAGCTCAAAGGTCGAGTCGAGCCGGCCATGGATCAGCAGCACGGACCGCGGGAACAGCTCCGGCGGCAGCACGGCCGATCGCCGCCGCAGGGCGCGCACAGCCAGGGCGGGCGACCAGGCTTCCTCCTCGCCGGTTGCAAAGGCGCGGGCGGCGGCGGTGAGATGCTCGATGCAGCGGTCGGTCTCGTAGCGGCGCTGGGCCACGACGTCGTACACGCCCGACACCAGCACCAGGCCAGCAACGCGCTGAGGGTGGCGGATTCTTTTTACCATGCGCCTGAGAGCTGCGTCAGCCTCGGCCGACGCCAGCAGCTGCGCCCCGCGCGCCATGCGGTCAGCCTGGGCGTACCACGTCCGCAGCGGCGCGGCCAGGCTGTACATGGCGCAGAGGTGGGCGCCAGCACCACAGCCCATCACATGCACGCGCGCAGCGTCGGCGCCAAAGTTGGCAGCGTTGGCGACCACCCACTGCACGGCGACGTGGAAATCCTCGAGCGCGTCGGCGGGGCTGCCCTGGCTGCCCACCCGCGGCAGGACGACGAACAGCCCGTCGCCGCACAGTGTCTGTGCCATGGGCCGGTACATGCGGGCGCGCTTTGTCCGCGACCACCGGTACCCAGGGAATATCACCACTACGGCGCCAGTGGCTGTGGACAGCGGCACGAAGAGGTCCAGCCGGTGCTTGGCCAGCGGCCCGTACTGAATGTCGCGCACCGCTGTGTCTTGCGCTCGCGTTGAGCGCGACAGCTTGGCTGCTACAAACGCCCACACGAGCGCCGCTGTGGGACCGCCCAGCCCGTCCAGCATCCCCGCCCAGAGCGCCTGTCCGCATCGGAACACTCGCCGCGGGTCCACTGGCAGTACTTTGACAAAGTTCTTCCGCGCCCGCGGGTCGTGGGTCCACGTGTATATCCACACCACTGCGTACCCTAATACTGTTATCGGGACGGCGAACGGCAGCAGCGCTAGTGCAGCGCCTAGTACTCCGACGTACCACGCACAGGTACGCCAGGACCACAGTTTTCGTGCCATGTACTCTAATATAATCGCCGAGTCTTGCTCTGTGGAATGTGTGAACAATTGAATTTATAAAATAAAAAAGGTTCTTTAACGAAAGAAAGGACTACTGTTACGTGGGGAAAGGGAAGAGGATCCGCTTGAGATCTTCTGACTTCTTTGAACGGCACCAGAACATTTGGCAGAAGCTAATTGGCCTGCTCTCTTTTTACAGACATGTGATCCGCTCAATAGACACCAAGCTGGCCTTAGCGCACGTGTCACAAGACCTGCTCCTCCGATTCTGTTTGTGCAACGGTTTCCCACACCAAGCGACGACGGTGTGGGAACTTGATGCGAAACGATGATGCTACGATATGGTGGCGGATTTCATGATGGCGCTGCCGTGGGAAACGCTGAAAGTTTATAAAAGGCCTGCTCGCTCCCCCGGTTATCTCAATTCTATTCAAAACATCTCCTATTCCCTCTCTTTTTTATTCTTCGCAAATAAGGAACAACAAACCGTATACGCTAATTTTTATTTACTATGCTGTCCGCCTTGTGTGCTCCAGCTGCCACTGCTAGGCTGCGCTTGCGTGCCAGCGGTCCACTACTTTCTCGACTTCATCGTGCATCTCTAGCCACGCAAGCAACTAACCGGTCTCCCCTAGTTATTGGTATCCGCCGCGAGGACAAGAACCGCTGGGAGCGTCGTGTGGCACTAACACCCGCGCATGTCAAAGAGCTGATTGCCGAGACCGGCGCCCAAGTAATCGTGCAGCCGTCGAACACTCGTATCTTCAACAATGCCTCCTTTGTTGCTGCTGGCGCTACGATCAACGAGGATCTTTCCCACGCTGACGCTATCTTGGGTATCAAAGAAGTGCCTATCGATAAACTGATTCCGTCTAAAACCTACGTCATATTCTCGCACACTCACAAGGGCCAGAAATACAACATGCCAAGTCTCCAGGCGTTTTTGGACAAGGGTATCCGCCTAATCGACTATGAGCTAATGGTTAACGAGGAAGGGAAGAGGCAGGTGCTTTTCGGTAAACATGCTGGCTATGCTGGTATGATCGATGGACTACATGGTCTGGGTCAGAGACTGCTGGCCTTGGGATATAATTCTCCATTTATCCATATGGGCCAAGCCCATGTTTATCCTAACCTCGAGTGCGTGCATACGAAGCTCCGTCATGTCGCTGATATTATCGAGGACCAGGGTCTGCCCGACGCCTTTGCTCCTATGCTGTTTACCTTCACGGGATCGGGTAATGTGACGCAGGGTGCCCGCGCCATCTTTGACGACCTCCCGCACGACAACGTTACGGTCGACGAGCTGCCGTTTATTGCCAAGGACCGGTACAACGATCGTTACCGCCGTCGGCTGTTGGCGCTGCAAGTGAATGCCCAGGACTACGTCGAGCGTATTGATGGCGGGCCCTATAGCCGTGAGGAGTACCGCGAGTATCCGGAGCGCTATCGGTCAGTGTTTGCTACAAAGATCGCACCGTATACGTCTATGCTGGTTAATGGCATTTACTGGGAGTCCAAGTATCCTCGTCTCATGACGACTAAGGATTTGGCGTATATCCAGCGTCAGCGTGAACTGAGGACTAGGATGTTGGCGATCGCTGATATTAGCTGTGATATCGGCGGTAGTTTGGAGTTTATGAGCCATGCGTCGACTATTGACTCGCCCTTCTTTTACGTCGATGCTGTTAATGGCTTGGAACACAAGGATATTGAGAAACCAGGTGTCCAGATTAATTCTATTGATAATCTGCCTACTGAGTTGCCGTTCGAGGCTAGCAAGCATTTCGGCGACTCATTGTACCCCTATGCCAAGGCACTGGTAAGTAAATGATTGTGTGTATGATGTTTTTGGTTATGATGTGGATATTAACTTTATATTGTTATTTGTAGGCTTCTGGAGACCTCAAGCACCCGGTGATTAGCCATGCTATTATTTGTCAGGACGGAGCGCTGGTTGAACAGCATAAGCATTTGGAGAAGAGTTTGGCTGAATCTGGCGGTCTGCGTGTCGCCAATACTCAGAGGAAGCGCGTGCTCTTGGCTGGCTCTGGCATGGTCAGTCAGCCACTAGTCGATTATCTGGCGAGTAGCAAAGACACTGACATTACCATTGGTATGAGAAACCATTAACTGTGCACATTTATTCTCTCTCTTTTTTTAATATGCATGAACACATGTATAATACCACTTACTAAAGTTTTTTTGTATTTTTTTTGTTTGTAGCGAGTAATGATCTCAGTGAAGCCAAACGCTTGGCTTACCAGTTTCCCAATACCGTAGCCGCACTTCTCGACGTATCGGATTCTAGGGCATTAGACCAGTTGATTAAGGACTGCGATGTGGTAGTGAGCCTGGTACCTGCGCATTTGCACCCGCGGTTGGCTGATGCTGCTATCCGTCGTGGCAAGCATATGGTGACTGCGAGTTACATTTCGCCCGAGATGCAAAAGTTGGATCAGGCTGCACGCGACGCGCAGGTATCCATTATCAGCGAGATCGGACTGGACCCTGGTATCGACCACTGCAGCGCGATGAAGATAATTGACGAGGCGAAAGCGCAGGGTGGCAAAATCCGGTCGTTCATCTCGTGGTGTGGCGGACTGGCGGCACCCGAGCACAGCAACAATCAGATCGGGTACAAGTTCTCGTGGTCTCCACGCGGCGTACTCACCGCTGGACTCAACCCCGCTCAGTACAAGGCTAATGGGCAGATGCATGGGATCGCTGAGGGCAAGCTGTTTGAGAACAGGTTTAGGAACGTGCCTTTATACCCCGGCTTTGCTTTCGAGGGACTGGCTAACCGCGATAGCTTGCAGTATGCGGAGCCGTATGGTTTGGACCTAGAGAATATGGACACTATGTTCAGAGGTACGCTGAGGTATGAGGGTTACTCGGAGATTATGGACTGCTTGCTGAGACTCGGATTCCTCAGCCTCGACCCCAAGTCTCATGTTAGCGCGGCGTCCGCCACAGAGTTCCTAACCCGCGTTATTGGCAAAGGTGACCTCAGACAGGTGCTAGCCCAGCGCCTGGCTCTTCCCGTGTCTGACCCGTTGGTTAGTAGGCTGATATTGGCGCTAGAGGAATTCGGTATGCTATCCTCTGGGTCTCCTATCACTGCGGCTACGTCTCTTGATGCCATGTCCAAGATCCTACAGAACTCGCTTAAATTGAACCCTGGCGAGCGTGATATCGTTTGCTTGTTCCACGAATTCGGTATCGAAAATCTCGATGGCTCTTATAGTGTGCAGACTTCGTCCTTGGTTGCCTATGGTGATGCTGAGTCGGGTGAAACTGCTATGGCGAGGACTGTCGGTGTTCCGGCGGCTATTGCTACTCGTCTGTTGTTGGAGGATAAGGTCGCTACTAAGGGTGTTATTCGCCCGACTATTAAGGAAATCTACGAACCCCTGCTACAGAGACTGGAGGCTAAGGGCTTGGTATTTGCGGAGCATACAAAGAATGGTGTGCACAATTCGTTGCAGCACAGAATGAAGTGGACAAAGTAATATTTTAATATATTATTATAACCTTTTAAAAATAATATTATGTGGTATTCTACTGTCCATTATTTTTTGAAATTATTGATTTTGCTACACTCGTTATTATATCGTAGTCGCTTTGTTCTATTCCTTGGTGACTTGTTCTATATCTATTCCATACATCTGTGCGAACTAGTAGAAAATAAGTATCACCTGAAATACGTACTTTACTGTTTTCTCCTCTAGGTTTGCCTTTCGTATAGTAGTAGACTATTCCCATACCGGTATCTTTGTCGGTGGTAGCGATGAAAACACATTTGTTTGTCGTTACGTCCCCTGGATAGCGCTTCTTTACATATGCCGCTGTATCATGGCACTCGTTTACATTCACTGTCATGTCTTCTCCGAGCTCCATACCGCTTTGATGATGTTCTAATATAAGTACTGGGCATTTCATAGTAGACATTATTGTAATAAAATAAAAAAATGTTTTGAGTAAATATAAAAAAAAAAGAGAGAGAGGAGAAAAAAGGGGGAGGGAATTGGCAGCACCAGGATTTCTTTTTAGGCCAGACATGAGGACTTTGGCAACAGTGAGAAAAATTGCACGCACCTACCATCCAATTCTGAATTGCTCTTTGAGCTCAAAGGCCAAAAAAGAATTATGTCAAATGATTGGCTTTCTGCGGCCCCACCCCCTGCAGTCAGCAGACAAAGCATTGCAATCAAGGGGTTCATAGGTGTACATACCTATTTTAAATGACATTTCCAAAAAAAAAAAACTTAATTTCTTGTTGTAGCAAAAAAGGTTTACTTTTACCTAGTTGGCTGCTACAACTGGCTACTAAAAGGAATTTAATGGAGTCAGCAAGTTTACTCACTCCAACAACAACTAGTAGCTCCCACAAGGCCTAGATGCTTCACCGATGTTCTCTGACTTTATTCCCAGGGGTCAAAAGCTCTTTAATCTCTTCAATAATTTCTTCCGACACTACTACATCATCGGTTGGATGTTCTAAGAGTGCTTTTAGTTCTTCTATTCTTCTTTCTATCGCCATTTTCATAATCACTTCATATTTACTAAGCTCATTATTTATGCTCAGCAAACAGTAGTTATCAAAGACCATTCTCTTGCAAAATACGAAACATATATGTTCTGATATTGTAATGTCTCTACCAGCTTCATAGCCATTATAATGATTATAATATTTCACTTTATTATTAGTGGCCACATGGAAAGGGGGTGCTTTTGTTTCTGTTTTTAGTAATAAGGTTCTCATGAACTTTGCAGCCTCGTCACAAGTAGTCTGTGTTACCTCCTGGTATCCCATCGGTTCTATGCGATAATCTACTTCATTGTATGTTAGAACAAACACTGGACACAACATTAGCAAAACTTGGATAATAAAGCTGTGCGAGTTTAAAATACTAGGAAAACTTTAATAGCTTGAAAAAAAAAAACGTGAGAGTGGAGAAGAGGAAGAAAAAAAGAGCTGGCCTCCAGCAGGTTTTTTATAACACAGGAAGAGGAGACCAGAGTAAAAAAAAAGTGAGAGGTGCTTCCCACTCCCCCCAACAAATATTTTCAAAGAATCTCTTTTTTTTTTGCCAAAGTCTTTGATTCCTTTCTTCAAAACACTTGTCCAATCCAGTGAAGACTGGAGTATAAATTGCTGCTCGACTGGAGTGCACACTTGGATGGGATGTGCTTTCACTCAAAGCCAAATAGCAAATTATTTTTAAAAGGATTCTCAGCTTGGCCGCAGCATTTGGCGAAAGAAAAAAGTGAAAGGTGGCAGTTGGGTTTAAAGTCTCCGTTCCTATTTTCAAATGTGCCTTTGCCCAAGCTAGTGCGAAGGAGAAAAAGTTGGTTGGTTTTGTGATGGGTACACTTCTGGGCGTGTCAGCAATTGTCTCTGTTATAGTGGGTAGTTCTCCGGAGCTCTACATACATTTCTATATTGAGGGTAATATATTGTTCTATAATTTAAAATAGGCTACCAACAGGGCTCTAAAGAGTGTCCGTAGGTTGTGCCCTACTGAAATGGACATTACCACCTGTTTGAGGATAGCAGGATTTTCACTCTTTGTGCATTAACTGAGTTACATCTTAAATCTTAAAACAGCTAATCACCTGGGTCACTGACTGTGCCAACATCATTTCAGTCATGGTATGAAGTACGTCAGGTGGCAAAATATTAGCTGCTGCTGCTATAGCAATTACATCATAGTATGTGGCCCTAGCAATGTCATCTTTGTCATCTTTGTCATTTTTTACCTCTCCATTGAACTTCTTTACATAGCAAAGAAAGCTGTCCCCATGTGCAAACAAAAAGTATATAGGATCTGATAGTTTGAATGTGACATTGGCGCTATTTGTATTTATTAGATGGTTTTTAGTATATCTGTAGCACTTCCAAGCACTGGCAACAAACGCTGACTTCCCCTTCATTTAAACAGTGAAATAGGTTTTTTTTACCTCCTTTGCAATTTCATGAGCATCATTTCCAAATAAATCTGTATCTAAGACAATGTACCCATGAGGCAAAATGCTAGAATGACTATTCTCCAATATAAAAACTGGATACTCCTTACGTACCATTTGTAACTAAAATAATAATAATAATAATAATAATATATTAAAGCCTTGGACAGTGATTGTAATTCAGAAGAAAAGTGGACAAGAGTGGAGGAGAAAGAGAAGAAAAAAAACTGGTGGCCTGCAGAACATAGCGGACGAAAATAATGCTCGGAAAAAGTCTCTCCCCAACCATTCTCGGTTGGTAGGAAGCAGGCAAAGCGAGCTCTTGGCTTTGATGAAAGCCAAAAGCAATTACTTCAAAGGATTGCTCTGCATTTGGCAAAAGGATAAATCAAAAGTGAAAGGCAGCAGTTGGGTTAAAGTCTCCGTTCCCATTTTCAAAGGCGCCTTTGCCCAAGCAGGTGCGAAGTAGCAGAATCGTTAAACACACCAACAACTACCTCTGCTGTAACAAAAGGTTCGCCTCAGCACAGGTGGTTGCTATAACATATTGTTGACGAGTTGAAGCCTACCAAATAACTAGTAGCTTATGTCATTCGATGTTCTCAATCTTTGGTCCAAGTTTACTGTACCAGCTCTCGGCTGCCCAGTCCTCTATATTCGGTTGGCAGCCTCAGTCTCCTTTTCAGAATACGGGGATGGTAGATGCAAGGGGACAAATAGTGAATTTCTCAAATAACACCCGGTTTCAGCCATTATAAACTAATAACAAATATATTACTTATCAGTCTGTGCCGTCTAGTGCCAATACACCCACAAAGAATAGATACAAGCCAAACGATGCATAGGCAAAACAAGCCGACAAGATACCACGAGCAGCGAGCATAAACACCAAAGGTAAAAGCAGATAGACGTTGAGCGCAATAATAGCAGCAGCAGTAGCCCACCCAAATGCGCGCCAATACTTGCTGGTAGCAAAATCGCTAGTCATAATAGCATGACTCTGAGCCAGCTTCAGTGTCGGAATCAAAGCAAACGGCAATGCCAGGCTTTGCAGCACGTTGAGCCACTCGTCGAGCTGATCCAAATACGACGTTGCCAGCACGCCAATGAGTATAGTCGGGACCAACGAGATAGACCGCGAGATAAACAGACGCAGCCACGGGCTTACGCGCATACGCATCATACCTTCCATCAGATACTGGCCAGCCATCGTACCTGTAGCAGTCGAGCTCTGACCCGATGACAACAGACCAATTGCCCACAGCAGAGGTCCGATGTTGCCAAACGCCCCACGCAATAGCTCTGCGGCCTCAATGAGTCCCGGCAAATGCTCCTCAACCACGGTTCCTATGGCGGAGTTTCCGCGGTCCATGCTGTAGATGTCGGCGAACACGATGAGAATCGTGGCGTTGATAATAAACGAAAATAGCAAGGCTACGGCAGACTCGATCGTTGTGTAAAAGTTGGCCTCGCGGATACTAGCTTTGCGCACATCCTCGCCACGCTTGATGCGACGCGTGCCTACGAGTGCCGAGTGCAAAAAGAGGTTGTGCGGCATGATAACCGCTCCGACAATACCCACAGCCTGCACAGTAGCGTTGGCAGGGATCCTAGGCACCAACAATCCGTCGATTATCTTGGCCACATCGGGCTTTGCCATCAGCACTTCGACGCCAAAGCAAGCACACATGACAGCGATCATGGCCACAAACAGAGCCTCCACTTTCCGGGCGCCAAACCGCTGGATGCCCAAGATAACGTAGCTAAGCAAGGCGGCAATCAAAATTCCCACCCAGATCTCGATACCAAACAATAGGTACAGGGCGATGGCAGTGCCAATGGCTTCTTGGATATCCGAACCGATAATAGCCAGCTCGCATATCAGCCACAGAGGAATTCGTATACCACGGCTGTACTTTTGCCGACAGTGTTGTGCGAGATTCTTGCCTGTGACTATGCCGATTCGTGCGGACAGAGTTTGGATGTAAAGACCAATCGCGTGTGTCAGAAATAGCAGCCAGATCAACTTGTACCCCGCCACGGCTCCACAATGAAGATCAGAACAGATATTTCCAGGGTCCACATACGCAATCGACCTATATACTCAACAAAAGAGTATGACGGTGTAGGAGCGGTAGTTAGCAAACATAAACGACGGCAGTAGAGCGGAAAACAGTACCAAAGTACAAAGTTACTTACATTGCGAATCCGGGGCCGGCGAACCGAAGGAGCTTGCGGAAGGAGAACATGTCCTCGCAGTCACCCACGTCTACCGATATGCCAATGTCGTGGACCTCGAACTCTCGCTCAATGGCCAGGCCATAGTTGGTTGTGGTGGCAGGCTCACCGAGCAGTGGCGCCGCCTCTTCTGACCGGTCAGCACAAGCCTCAGTAACCACTGGCTTACTCACGCTCGGGCTGCTGCTACCAGAGCTGGAAACCATTTATAATTTGTGTGAATTGCAAATTAGTACAGAAAAAAATAAAAAGGGGAAATAATGAAGTGTGGAGAAACTGGAAAGGATGCGTGGGGGGAAGAAAGGGTCTTCTTAAAGGGATAATTTTCAAAGGCGCCATTGGGCGCAAGCGTGACAGTCATCGGAATTTAGCAAGCGCGCAAAGAGTCAGCAGAGCTCTCCAACGAAGCTTCCTTTGTATGCATGTTCCCTTGTTGTAGCTAGCTGGATTACATTTCTGATATTTTTTATTGGGCATGCAAGTGACCGCTATCTGATTAGCGTTTTCTACAGAGAAACACAGAAAAGGAACAGATTGTGCCTGTTGTGCATAGCTGCTGCAGCTACTAACTTGATCCCCTTGTCTTGACAAGAGTTGCAAAGTCCAAGGTACTTTGGGGAGTGGGGGGAAAACAGGAAATCACGAGGACTTCTCTGGATTCGGCTTTACCGTGGCTGGATTGACAGTGGTGGCAGGTGGAGGCAATTGCAAGAGCTGAGGCTCAGTAGTCTGTCCACTGAGACGGCGGGACTCTCTTTCCTCCTCAGACTTTCTGGCCATGCGCACGCGCAGCTTTGTCCCGAGCAGCGGCAGTCCGTTCATCTTGTCAACAGCAAAGCGCGCCGAAGAGGCCATGTCATATTTGACAAAGGCCGACCACTCGCTAGCGTCTATGCTGGAATCTGCCACGGGCTCCACATGGCAGTACTCGACTTTGCCAAACAAGTCGAAAAAGGCCTTCAAATCCTCAGGCTTGATGTCCACGGCAATCTCCCTGACAAACACGAGAGTGCTGCCAGCTTTATCCGACGAGGCGCTCAACGGTGCTCCATCGGCGCTATACTGCTTCATGGTGGCCTGGCGGTTCTTCTGGGCCTCGGACGGCTGCACGATGATGGGGACATCCAAAAG
>JANBQS010000332.1:0-20810 GCA_027577415.1 Coemansia sp. RSA 922
CAAATCTCTGTCTACTATGAAATTTCTGGATACTTTTTAGATATTTGGACATTTGCACAGATGTGCTTGACCCTCCAGAGTGAAGAGTTTGTTTGCTTGCAGCTTTTTCCAAGTCACTGCAGATATCTCAACAAGGAGGTACACTGCCAGGTGGTCAAAAGGTAAGCCAAGTAGAGATTTGATTGGACTGTTAAAGGTCTTGTCAGGTCCCTTTCCCTTGAGGGCAAACCAGCTGCATAGAACTAGGTCACAATATGCAGGTAGCCCTTTTGGAATCTGCTTGGGTTGTGTGAGTGCAAGAAGGTCAGAGGAATGCAATTTCTTTTGGCCCAGCTGTTGGTCGAGGACCCACCAAGCTGCAACCACCCACCAGGGAGGTGCTACAAGCCATTTGTCTGAAGACATCAACAGTAGACATCAACAATTTAATCCAACTTTATTTTGTGCGTTACAGAGAACAAATTGCCGGGTTAGCTCAATCGGTAGAGCGTAAGACTCTTAATCTTAAGGTTGCGGGTTCGACCCCCGCATTCGGCTACGCATCTCTTCTCGTTCAGGTGTAACAAACGCCTGGATTGAGATTTTCTTTTTGCTTTTCCGATCTACACTCATGCGCTCTTTTAGCAGTACGTATGCCTCACACTACCAACTAGCCAGCATGAAAGGCCAAGCCAGGTCATTGGTGTAATATCTTTTTTTCTTCTCTGAACTGCCTTGGTAATGAATAAATTTCTACCTATCTGTCACCATAGATTTTTTAAAGCACTTTATGATGACAACCATGCATCCCATTTGTGGAGATCAGGCAGAGCAGCACTCATGTACTCCCTGATCCCTTGAAAAGGCTTCCCCTGTCAAGAATGGATCAGAGGAAAGAGTTTATTTTAGAGGTCTTGTATCAGTGTAGGATTGTAACTATGTTCAATCCATGTCTAACCTAGGGCATCTATAAGGCACAGTGTACCAGCTGGAGATACTCCCCAATGAGAAACTATATTCTGATTTTTCACCTATTTACAATATATCTGTCCTAGAAAAATTCATTTTATTCTAATCAAAGCCACTTCTCTGCTGCTATATCATTTATATACACTTACATTTTATTTATACCTCTAGTGCATTTTGCTAAGCATAGTGTGAATAGTAGGGAATAGATGGGATAAAGGAACATGTGTAACATTGTGGCAGCTCAAGCAAATCACTACCATTTATAGATTTCTGAGAATACAAAAATCTAATTCACACTTGCTTACAAAGCAAGTTTATGCATGCACTAATAATTGGGGGCTGTTCCTACATATTTTAACAGTACCTTTAGCAAGCCACTATGATACTCTGTAAATTACAATATTTCTAGATTTGGCTATCAAAATGTACTCCATAATAATAGCTGAAAAGAAATAATGTACATGCTTTGTGTAGATTTGTAGTCTAGCTTATTTGGCGTTAGCCTAAGTCACCGTTCTAATGTCTCGTATTAAATAAAATAATAAAAGATATAAGAAGTGAGTTAAAAGAAACCTAAGCCCGTAATGCCGTGCGCTGTTCCTCTATAACCAAAGTCGTGGCGCAGTAGCGCTAGTCGTCAATATTAAGATCGCCCAACGGGCGATAGATCGGTCACGTGACCGAAATGTGGGATCGCTCGCCGACGCGACGTGTCGATCCTACACTTTGTTGTAGCCTAATTCACTGGTGTTGTACACACAATTGAATAACAAAGTGTTACAAAAGGGATGGGAATTACTATCTGATCAGATCATGTATGTAAAATTATATGTCAAACAGTTCAATTTTTTACTTTATAGAGTTTTCATTTGGTTTCAAGCCAATTTTATGTGGCACTCATTGAATAGATGACTTACATTCCTCCATAGTATGCTAGTAACACAACTATTGAACACACCCTTCTTACTTGCTAGGGAATAAACATCCTAAGATTTTCAACACTGAACTCCTTGTTGTAAGCAAGGCACCTAGGAAATATATAAATGTGAGCTAAACTATAATGTCTAGAGTTGGCTGGCTAGTATAATAGAAGGGGGTATAGCCAAAAGAGTCTGGATTGGGTAATCTAATTTTATGTAGGTTAAAGTCAAATAGCAAGCATGCTAGTTGCACCATCATTAGGTTTAACATGATTTTGGTTATAAGCCACATGTACAATTGTCCCCCTCATATAACCATTTTTAGCAGATGTTGGGGCAGGTGATCATTGTATTGCCTCCCCCTGTTTGTAGTCATATGATGGCCTCCCATAAGAGGTCCCCATGGAGTAATGTATAAAAATATCTGGATTCAAAGTTGATTTCATTATTATTATTAATTGCATTTCACAATTTATTTTGCTTATTTGCACTTGTTATTCTTATTCTTATGTCAACAGCCACCTCACCTCATGTTAAGCCCACTAATGTCAGAGGGGCTTAGCATAATTTGATTCAAGATGTACCAGGCAAGATCCTCCCTAATTCCCAGCCTGGGTACAGGCTAGGCAAGGAATAAAAGTACTAGCAGCAACATGGAGGTTTATTGCTCCAACACTGATAGTACTAACTGAGCTGTAACCTATACGACTTTTGGAGATCTGGATGTGATCTGGAATATATTCAGATTCATATGGCCCCAGCTGATGTGAGAGTTAATCTCCATCAACACTAGCTCTGATTGTTAAGTCATTGTGTTAGAGCCCTATATGGGCATAGGCAATGGTTTGTGGCTCTGTGGTTTACTTCAGGTCTAGACTAGTACTAAAATAATAAATGGTATACAAGCTAAAGGATATCATGCTAAACGTATGTATGAGGAGCATGTCACTGTAACTTTAAGAGTATTTTTTATTGACAGGTCACTGTGTCCTGCTGACCACTTAGCTCCCCAGACTATGGCTCCAGTAGCCAACAAGTACCTTATATAGCTTGGTGTACTCAACTGTTTTCTGATACTCTCATATCTCTATATCTTGCTTGATACCTGGCAACCTTGGCTCCTGCATTACACTGCACCACCTCCCTAACTTGTGTGTCATTCATCAGGAGCCAGTGTTTCTCATACTCCTTATGCCATTATTTACATATCATGTTCTTTCTGATGCATGACCTTAGAGTACTGCTGACTTGTGCTCCTTCTCTCCCACCACCACATGTGTAACTGGTGTTGTCATGCTGTACTCATTGACTCATTTGTATCACCTGGACTAGGGTGTGGCTTGGGGTCAGGTGCACATGCATGCCTCAATGAAGTGGTACCATTGTGTGATAGTGGCTCATGATAGGTGGAGGACCTGATCTGAAACAATTAATCCAAGGCAATATACAGATTAATGCAAATTACCCCTAGATATGCAAAGATGGTGTCTGGTTCTCACCTGGTTCACATGATTCCCAAGTGATACTATTGGTCAAGTTTGGTGTCCCCTACCCCCCAACAACAACTATTTTTTTGTCAATCATTTTCAAGGTGAAAAAAGTGTGAGGTTTACTACCCTTTTTTTCTTTTCCTCAACAACAATTTTTTTAAAACAATTTTTTTTTTCCCATTTCAATTTTGACTTTTTTAAAACGGCTGTAGCGAATTTGACAAATTCAGAAAAACAAAACCAAGAGCCTAAACAAAAACAAAAAAACAGATAGTAGGGCCCAAAAGGTAAACCTTTCCCTCTTTTTCTTTTTGGGGGAGGTATGCTTCAGAGAGGTTCCTCCCTCATCCTCTTTTTTCATAACCACAACATTGATCAATGCTATCTAAAGCTTTTTTGTTTAACTTTTTGTGTTTGTATTATTATTTACATTATAGCATGCAGTCTGACAAGGAAGATGACTTTGATGTCAACCGAATCATTGGGCGTCGTATCTCTCTAAGCAGAGGTACAGAGTACCTGATATTGTGGTTGACTTACACACTGGCAGACTCGTCTTGGGAGCCCAGCAATCTCTTGACGTGTAGCCAAAAGATTGAAGAGTTTGAGGAACGCTGCTATCAGCTTCGAGTTGAACAGCAAGGCCAGGCTGACACCTTACCAGTGGATCTCTATGAAGACCATGGGCTAGTGACATTAGTGGACGAGGGCCATGAGTATATGGCAGACTGCGACTCTGGATTCGAAGTTCCTCCTGAGGACTTTGATTTCGTTGGAGATGGCAGCGTCAGCAATAACTACGCGTCAGGTGGTCAAGTGCGGGCGGCATCACGTGACCAGACAGTGGGCACCACGGCGACGCATGGGTGGCATAGAATGAGGCAGCATCCCGAAGAGGCGGGCCAAAATAGTCACAGCCCTACTTTAGCCAGATCGCATGCAGGTTTTGAACCCCTCTCAGCTCCGACCTACTCATCTTTTTTATTGCCCTCTACAGCGGATACTAGCACTTTGTCGATAGAAATTACTCGAATTTGCGGGACGATTGGCGACAACGGCGGACGGGTTTATTATTTAGTACAGTGGAGTGACCAGGGACTTTCGTGGGAGGCACCCTCAGCGTTTATTAGACGTAAAGAAGTGGAGTTGCTAACTCGGTTTGGGAATTCGCAATTCGCGCAGGAACGCAGGAACTTGGGCCAGGAGTTGCTGTCCGGGCTTACCAACGGCAAAGTCGGATTGAACACAGGCAAAGTCGCTGCTATGAGCGGATCGGTTAATAGAGCATCCGACAGCAGTGACGCTGGGCGGTGGTTTAACCTAAATTCCAGTACTCTGGCTCCAACAGGCCCAGACTCGCTACAGCCGACGCTGCCTGCGCCACCACCACCAGCAGCAAAGGCGCTGGCGCGGCACATAGTAGAGTCCGATGACGAGGAGATCAATACTAGGAGCAGCCGCAGCAGCAGCGCAGATAGTGGACAGCCACTGCTACATGCAGTCAAGCGGCAGCGTACAGGGTCGCCTGTATCAGCTGCTTTGGCTCTAACTGACGGCGGAGTTGACTCGCCGCTGGCTCGGCGCATGGCGCAGCTGAGCACGGCTAAGAAGGTGGCGAGCGTTTATGTTCGGCACCGCGAGGGCGAGGTGCTTGAGCTGCATCCGATCTCGCGCGCTACGAGTGAGCGCATTGAGCGTGAGCGACGATTGGCGATTGCGCGTCTGCAGCGCGCAGTGGCAGCGCCAGCTGAGCCAGTGGCTGGCCGCGCTGGCGTTGTAGCGCACGGGCGTGTGGCGCGCGTGGCAGAGACACCGCCAGCGACGCCAGTGCAGGCTCCGCCGCCTGTGCAACGCCCGGCAGAGCGCAAGGCGTGCAGCGCGTGCCAGATGGGCACTCAGCCAGACGCCTGGGGCTGCGACGAGTGCGGGCTGTGGTTCCACCGGCGGTGCTACCTGTCGCTGGCGACTCGGCTCGGGGCCGACTCGGAGTACCTGTCGGTGCTGGAGGACTACGACGACGACGACAAATTTGTGTGCCGGTTCTGCTCGCTGTACTCGCGGCGCACGCCGCAGGAGTTCCTTACGTGGCGGGGCGCAGCGTCCAGCAACAGAGTCAACATGGCGGGCGTGGATATTTTGGTCAAGTGGAGGGGCGTGTCGTACCGGCACCTCGACTGGGTGCCGTTCTTGTGGCTGCAGGCGCAGCCTGACATGCGGCAAAAGAGCATGGCGCTGAAGGTCAGGGTTTCCAACACGCCCGAGCCCCCGCGGCTTGAGGACACTTTCTCGCAGGACCATCTGCTGCCCGCTGCCATCATCGAAGTCCGGCCCTGCGCGCCCGCGGTGGCCAAGGAAAGGCTGGCGAAGATGCGCAAGGACCCGCCAGCAGGCGTGCCGGAGGACGCGTGGACGCTGCATACGACGTGCGAGTCAGTGCGCGTTGTCTGGCGGGGCCTGGGTGCCAGTGACGCCACTTGGGAGGCGCCGCCCAACCCCAACGACGCTGGGCCCGAGTACTGCGCGTGGTATGCCGACTATGTGGCGTGGCAGCAGTCGGAGACTGTGAGTCTGCTCAAGCACCTGCAGCTGGCCAAAAAGAGCGGCGCGGCCGAGCATGTCGAGTATGAGCGCCAGCCAGAGTTTATCCGCGGGGGCACGCTGTACCCGTACCAGATGGCGGGGGCAAACTGGCTGTGGCGCAAGTGGAACCGGCGCCAGTCCGTCATTCTGGCCGACGAAATGGGGCTGGGCAAAACAGTCCAGGTCATCGCCTTTCTGCTGATGATCTTCCACTCGACGCTGCCGGCGCAGAGCAGCAGCGAGTCCAACCTCGGCACCTTTCCGTTTCTGATCGTGGCGCCGACGACGCTGATCAGCAACTGGGCGCAGGAGCTGCGCACGTGGGCGCCCGGACTGGTTGTGGCGCAGCTGTCGGGGCGAGCGGCTGACCGCGAAGTCGAGCTGGAACATACGATCTTCCGCCACACGCCAGGGTCCAAGCGCAGGGACCTGCGCTGCCACGTGGTGCTGGCCAGCTACGAGGCTGTGGCCAATCAGGTGGGCATCCGCGAGCTGACGACGGGCATTGCGTGGCAGGCGATTGTGTACGACGAGGGCCATCGGCTGAAGAACGACCAGGCAAAGACGTACAAGGCGCTGTCGGTGTTCAACACGCGCATGCGCGTTGTGCTGACGGGCACGCCGGTGCAGAACGACCTGCGCGAGCTGTCGAACATTCTGAGCTTCATCGACCCGGACAACAGGGCGCTCCTGTCCCAGATCGAGCAGCTGTTTGAGGACGGGTCGCCGCCCCGGCTGGCGCGTGTGCACAGCCTGATTGCCAAGTACTTTTTGCGCCGCACAAAGTCCGACGTGCCGTGCCTGGTGCCCGCCAAGCACGAGGTTATTGTGCCGGTGTCGATGACGCGTCTGCAGCGCGAGCTGTACCGCGCCACGCTGACCAAGAACGTGCGCCTGCTGCAGAGCATTGCGTCGGCCCTGCACCGCGACCATCGCCCGGGCAGCGTGGAGCGTGTGGGGAGCAAGTCGCTGAACAACGTGCTGCTGGAGGTGCGCCAGATCGTCAGCCACCCATATCTCATCAACAACGCCGAGCCAAAGTTCGATTCGAAAGAGGAGACCCACGCCCAGCTCATTTCGGCTGGCGGCAAGTTGAGCTTTCTGCACGCGCTGCTGCCTGAGCTCCAGCGGCGCGGCCACCGCGCGCTTGTGTTCACTCAGTTCAAGCGGACGCTGGACGTGCTCGAGGACTACCTCGCCGGCGAGGGCATTGGCTGCGTGCGCATTGATGGCGACACTCCGTCGCGCCTGCGGCAGACTGCCGTCAACCAGTTTAACGCGCCCGGGTCGTCGCTGCTCGTGTTTCTTGCGTCGACGCGGACCGGCGGCACGGGCCTGAATCTGACCAGCGCCGACGTGGTGATCATTTACGACTGCGACTTTAACCCCCAGGCCGACATCCAGGCCATTGCGCGCGCCCACCGCATTGGCCAGACGAAGCCCGTCACTGTGCTGAAGCTGGTGACGGAGAACTCGGCCGAGGAGCGCATTGTGCGGAGGGCCACGCGCAAGCTGCTGCTCGACCACTTGGTGATTGGCACCATGGCTGCCGCCGAAAAGTCCGACGCCGCTCAGCCGCCTGTGGCGGAGCTGTCGCCGGCGGATATGGAGGCTGACCTGCGCTGCGATGCCCGCACGCTGTTTGACGAGTCTGTCGAGGTCCGCGACATTGTCTATGACTCGCAACGAGTTGTCGCGCTGCTGGACCAGTGCCAGGCCGCGCTTGCTGAGGAGAAAAAGCGCCTCGACGCCAGCGGTCCCGCGACAAAGTCTCCGTTTGGCGTTGCCCGCGTGTGGGCCATGGATCGCGATGGGCGCTTGGACGATGTTGCCAATGAGCCAGAGTCGTCGAGTGAGACTACTACTACTCCTGCCAGCGGTGCTGCTGCCGACGTATGGGCCCGGCTTTTGGAGCAAAAGAGCGAGGTGCCTGCTGATGGCGATGTCGAGATGGCTGATTCCGAGGGCGGTGGGCCTCGTTTGCGCGCGCGTAAGCAAAAAGTTGATTATGGCGTTGTTGCTGTGGCTGCCGAGGATGGCGCTGCTGCTGATGCTGCTGCTGATGATGATGGTGACGAGGCTATGGATGCCAAAGACGACGACGACGACTATGTTGATGAGCCTCATACGCTTGATGCGGCGGGCATGACTGTGGTGCAGCCCAATGAGTTGGTTGACGTTGTGCGGGCTCATGTCAAGGGCATAATCGATAACTACAAGGCTAGCGCTCGGATGGATAGCTCGCGTCGACCCTCCAACTGGGATGAGCAGGTCAGGCTGGCCTTTAAAGACCTGTGCTTTCCTCCGCTGGCAATGGACAAAGTGCAGTCATCGCCACCAATTCTTTTGTTCACCATGCCGACTGACCTGCGCTTGCCTCGTGGTGCTCAGCTCCCGCCGCAGCCGCCGCTGCTCCATAACTACTGTGCTCTATGTCGGGGGCCCTGGCATGGCACCGGGTACTGTCCGCGTATCTGCGACCCGCAGCTTTTTTATGGCGTGGCTAAGATTAAGAGTATACAGGGCTACTGGGCGCATCCGTTCTTCCACGACTTTGTCTCTTGGTACTCGTTCCAGTACATCTGGTTTGTGCTGGGCGATCCCCGCGGTCCGAATGTCAATGACCACAATATTAGCACGTATCGCTCCTATGTGTGCTCGGCTGAGAGTTACCGTCATGACGTCAGGGTCGAGAGGCGTCGTAGGGAGGAAGAGAGACTCAACGGCATTGTCGCCGAGGCTGGTCGTCGTGCCAACCACTATAACTATTATACTCGTGAATATTCCTCGCTCTGTGATAACACTCGTGTGTGTGGCGAGTTGGCGGTGGATGTTAGCGATAATGTCGGTCGGTGTAAGCCGGTGAGGTACACTGGGTTTGGCCCACTCGAACTCGACGGTCCCCTGTATACGGGAATTTTGGCCGATTTGCGTGGTCGGGGCTTCTATCTACCAACAGATGTTGCTGCATTGGGACCCGAGCACTTGTCGGCGCTGCTGGTGGCAAGGTCTAATCTAAGGACTATGTGCCTGCGCATGCGTGAGCTTGGGCATGCTTGTATGAACCCGCGTGCGAGAGGACCGCTGCCACCGAAGCTGCTGCAAATGGCTACGAATGCGAGGCTGTTTGCCACCCACGGGCTTCTTATCGATAGGCGCATTGCCGAGCTGAGGGCGTTGGCTCCAGCTGATGTTGACACTACTACTGTAGCGGCGGCGGCGGCAGCAGCAGCAGCCCATAGTGTTGAAGCTGTGGAGACGCTGTTCTCGATGGACGTTGATGATGAGTCGGAAATTTCGCTCAATGAGGAGATTATAGCCCCCGAGCCAATCATCGAGGAGGTCGTTGAAGTGCCTGAGCCTGCTGTAGTCAATGTTGCGCCAGCTGAGACGTGTTCCGACTCGGTGGTACCTATTGACGGCCAATTCGACTATGCCCCGGGCGTTCATGGGATCCGTATAGCTGCGGGCAAGCTCTCTCAGGCGCGATCGCTAATAGCGGCTGCTCGCGATGGTGGCGAAGAGCCAGCTCTCGAGACTAAGGAGGCGCTGATGGCGGCAATCTGCGATGCGCGTACTATCAATCTGCGAGAGTTGTTAAAGGCTGTGAGTGCGAGGCCTCAGCTCCATGGGTTATTGCCGATGGTGCGCCGGTTGGCTGAGATTCAGGCGGATCCTAACTCTGAGGAATTGGAGATTACTAGTACGCTCCAAGAGCTGGTTTTGCGTGTGAAAGCTTATACCCGCGATACCCAGAACGTTCTTGTTCCTACGACTGTCGATATCCCTTTGGCTGACAACTTGGATACCGGTGCCCTGTCGTCGACTACGGTGTCGCCTCCAGTTGAGCCCGCGCAGCTAACGGTGGTATCTCGGCCTCCGTCTGTCCCAAGTGTTGGAGCTAGCACGGTACATTCAAAGACTCCTAATGTTGCTTCGATACCGAATACTGCGCCACTGCAAGTCAATTTGGTGAATATTACAGTGCCCAGTTTGCCGTCGTCGACTTTTATTGGGACTGGATCTGATGCTGCCCAGGCATCACTCGCGATGGTGGCTCCTTCGGCTGTACTACCACAGCGCCAACAGGCACCGCCTCTGCGTGCGGTGAAATCCAACCTGCCTGCGAAGCCAAATATAGCGTCTGCTCCTTCTCGCCCTGGCGTAGAGGCGCGTAGCAGCACGCCTAGTCTGCCCTCGACCCCGGCGGCTAACTCTCAGCAGACTCTGACTGCCGCTACGCTAGCAGCCATAGTGTCGTATGATATGCGTCAAAGTCCTCCGCAGCAAGTGGCTATACCGACGCTCTCTGCTCCTCCCGTGTCGGCACCTCAGCCTTTGCTGGTGCCCGATTTCTCTGGCGGCGGTGGTGGTGGGATTTCGGATTCTCGTCGAAGCAGTTTGACGCCGAATATTATTGGCCTTGTGCAGTCATCCTCGCCACTACCTTTACAGTCCATGCAGCAGCCACAAATGCCTATGAGTGCGCCATATTCTGGACAGACTATCAGCATCTCTTCATCGCCTGTTGGCTCGCCTCCACGTCAACAACAGTGGCAGACTCAACGGGCGTATCAGCAACCGCGGATGCTTGGAACTTCATTTAGCGAAACTCAACTGCATCTCACTACGACTGACCCCAATACGGCTATTAGTCCGCTAACAGCTGGTGCAACTCCATATATGGCGAATATGCGGGGACCGCAGCCTTCTCAGCCACCACCCATTGTACGGGCTCGACCACCGCCGCCGCCGCCTGTTGTACGAGCTCTGCCGAGCTATGGGGATCTGGCGATGGACCTGGCACAAGGGTACCTTGCTATGAATCAGCCTATGCCTCTGTCAGTGGCGCAACAGGTTTCGGCAAATATGCAGCAGCAGCAGGGCGATTTGTCTAGTGAGCAGCAAATGCGGACTCGGGCGGATATGCAATGGCGGATGCAGTTACTACAGCAGCAGCAGCAACTTGCTATGCTTGCACGGGGATTTGGCCAACAACAACAACAATATTTCCATTCGCCGACTATGACGCAGCTCATTACGCCGATTACTGGGACTCGTGAGCCTTCCTCTTCCTCCTCTTCTTATTCTGAGCAGCCGACGCTGGTGGATACCTATAGTCGTCAAATAGGGCCAGTTGGGAATGCGTCTTGGCAGTATCCTGTCATGGCTAGGCCGCCCATGTATTTGGAGCGTTTGAACGCGCATTTGCCGACTACTGATATGGCTTGTGTGATCTGTGAGGACCCTGTACACTCACCGGCTAATTGTCCGTTTGCTAGGAATGTGGGGTACTTGAATCGGCGACGCTTGGCAGTGGATGAGGATGCAAAGTTACCGCCAAATTTCAAGGGTATGATGCTGACAGTTATCGACGACTTTATGAGAAAGGCACTAAACAACCAACATGGATAATAATATACTCTCGTTTTGTTTTTTTTTGTATTTTAAAAATTTTTACATTAGTCAATTATTATTGTTTTATTTTTAAACCAAAAGAAATACAAGTGCTAATAGTACTGTACCCAACATATCGCCAGTTCCAGTAATAAACGGATTAACGTAATCGTCAGGGTCGTATCCCTTGGACCAAAGTATTGTGCAGGCTAGACGACCCAATACGAGCATTGCGAGGCCATGGATGACAGTGGCCGCAACATAGACCAGTACGAACCACAAGGTGACGTGAAGCGATGTATCCACGAATCTGTGCATAGCGAGGAATCCCAGTTGTACAGGGATATTGATAAGCAAGAGTATAAACATAACAAGGTTATGCTCTTTAGCCGATCCACCAGCAATATCTCTCTTCGACGCTTTATGTAGACTAGTAGACAGACGTGAAGCAAATACAGTACCGATATTACCGCCAATACCGTTCATCACCGGTACTAATGCTGGCATACCGGGAAACCGATCAGCGTATTTTTCTACTATAATCCCGGCAATACTCGACGTAACCGCTGCATAAACCAAAGGTAACCAGCCCTCAGTTATATGGTGCGCCATGTGTTCGTTCCTCCGGACTATGTGGAATAGGAATACGGTAAGTCCCAGAGAAAGTACGACTACGAGACAGGGCCACAGCGTCTGAATCTGCGTTATAAGCAGACTGGTTATCAACGAGAGTATAAACAATGTAGACATGTCCCCGAAACTACTCGCTATAGGCGTACCGATATTGTCGGGATCAATACCGAACTTGTGCGATACAGACACAGTGACGCTAATAAGTACACCGATAATAGCACTACCCAATAACGCGCAGGCGAGACCCGCAGCTAGTAGGAGTGCGGACTGTTGGCAGAATTCCAAGAATGCTAAATTAGGACCGCCCGAGGGGATAAGTGCCAAGACCGAGGAAATAATGCCGACGCATGCGCCAATAATAGTACTCTGCAACAACAGCAACTCCATATTAGACCGCATAACAGCCATCCCCTCCCTCCTATGATCAAACGTGCCCAAATTGGCCTGTGTCGAGAGTCTCGTAGACATATTCAGTTCAATGTTACTTTTAAGGTTCAAAAGAATAGGAACCATTATAAATAACGCCGGTACTTGGTCAAACGCTGGTCTATTCTTTATACTTCCTAGTATGTAACCGGCGAATATCGATCCTAATACTGATATTAGGAGTGCTGGTAGTACTTCGATTGTTAACTCGGTTAGAATTTGTCGCGGTGTCCTGTGTATGTGTACCGTGGGTGTGTGGTCCAGTGAGGTTAGACTAATGGCTGATGCGGAGGAGTTTCGTGAAGAGCTGTGCTCGGAATCTGTACGTGGAAGTGAAGCCCATTCTAGAGTTGCTGTGAGATTGTCGATTGAAGTACGTAGAGTCATTATGAATAAATACAAAAATAATAATATAAAGCTTATTTAGAAATAGGTGAAACATGTTCCTGAAACTCTTTTGTCGATCAATAGCTTGGCAATAATTGACAACTCCGAGCCGCGACTCGCAAAATAAAAAGTTGCATCATTAAGATGCGGGGTTAGCTCATCTGGGCGACAAATCATCCGCGCATGCATGATTCTTATCTTTTCTTCGCGCGTATAAAAGAAACCATTCCCTGTTGCTCCATCTATCTTGTCTTTCCATTTTTTTCTTCTTCAAACTACACTTTATATTTTTCTTTATTCAAAAAAATGCTGCGTACCTCTCTCTCCCTCCTCCTCCGTCGCCAGCGCATAGTAGTGCCCCGCATGCTCAGCCAAGGGTTACTGCTGCACACACAGCCGGCCAGGCACAATAACCAGCCGATGGACTTTCCCTGCATCGACAAGCTCGAGACCAGACAACGGGACCTCCTGTCAGGGCCCGAGCCCACATACGACAAGATAGTAACAGGCTACAAAACGTACACACACCCGCAGTTCACTTGCGACCACGGCGGCCAGCTGTCCCAGATGCGTATCGCATACGAGACGTGGGGCCAACTGAACGCGCAAAAGAGCAACGCCATACTGATCCACACCGGACTGTCAGGCAGCTCACACGCGCGCAGCCACGAGCTGAACAAGAGCGCCGGGTGGTGGGAAAAGTTCATCGGGCCCGGGCTGGCCATCGACACGGACAAGTTCTTTGTGATCTGCACCAACGTCATCGGCGGCTGCTACGGGTCGACAGGGCCCTCGTCGTTCGACGAGTCGGGCGCGCGGTACGCAACGTCGTTCCCGCTGCTGACAATCAACGACATGGTGCGGGCACAGTTCCACCTGCTCGACCACCTGGGCATTGCCAAGCTGCACGCGTCGGTGGGGGCCAGCATGGGCGGCATGCAGTCGCTGTGCGCGGCGGCGCTGCACTCGGAGCGCGTCGGGCGGCTGGTGACGATCTCGGCGTGCGCGCGGTCGCACCCATACTCCATCGCGCTGCGGTTCGCGCAGCGGCAGGCGCTGATGGCCGACGCCAACTTCAACCGCGGCCACTACTACGACGGCGTGCAGCCCCACGTCGGCATGAAGCTCGCGCGGTCCATCGCCACGGTCACGTACCGGTCTGGCCCCGAGTGGGAGCTGCGGTTCGGGCGGCGGCGGCAGAGGCCCGACCAGCCGCCAGCGCTGTGCCCGGACTTTCTCATCGAAACGTACCTCGACCACCAGAGCGAGCGGTTCTGCCTGCAGTACGACGCCAACTCGCTGCTGTACGTGTCAAAGGCCATGGACATGTTCGACATCAGCCACTCGGTCACCCAGCGCCTCAGCAGGCTGCGCGCAGACAACCAGCGCGCCTGCACCTTGGTGTGCTTGGACGCCAGCGAGCAGCCGGCGTCGGACCAGGGCCACTCGGGCGTCGAGACCAGCGAGGAGATCAGGGCCGACCTGGTGCGAGGCGTCAAGGCGGCCATGCAGCCGACACTGGTGCTGGGCGTGCAGTCGGACATTCTGTTCCCCGTGCGCCAGCAAAAGGAAATCGCCGACATTCTGCGCCAGGCTGGCAACACGCGCGTCACGTACTACGAGCTGGACGCCATATACGGCCACGACACCTTCCTCATCGACGTCGTCAACGTCGGCGCTGCCATCAAGGGCCATCTAGAAAACACGCACTAGAGAGATTACACTCTACGGAAAGTACACTCGACAGAAAGCACACCCTACAGAAAGTACATCGCCTCGGGTGCTGGCGCCGGCGGCTGCTGCTGCCTGACCATGGCCACTGACTCGGGCGCTGCCTCAAACGTAATAAAGTCGCGCTTCAGGTACGGGTCGACGTTGAGCAGGCTGGCTACGTTGCCGCAGCGGTAGCAGTAGTTGGGCGCCGACCACACTGTCGACAGCCGGTCGTTGAACTGCACCAGGTACCCCTCCATGCACAGCTGGTGCGCCCTCAGGATATGCGACAGCCCGTTGAGCTGCAGGAACCGGTCGACGACGTCGCCGCCAAACGTGTACCCGGCTCCACGCTGCGACCTCCCAAACGCCCTGATCTCGGCATCCGGATCCGACCACAAAATATCTGCCAGCGCGCCCTCGTGCGGGATCTCCTCGAACCGGTCCAACACGCGCAGTTGGTCGACGTGCTGGATGGAGGGGGAGAGCCCGCCATGCACGCAAAAGATACTCCCGTCAATGGTCACCGCCAGCGTCAGGTAGTCGAAGAGATCGGTGAATTCCCGCCACACAGCCGCCGAGCCCTGGTACTTTTGCATGCACTCGGCGTAGAACCCATACGTCTTTGTGATGTTGCGCGACTCGTGGTTGCCTCGCAGAAGGTGCATTCTTTGCGGGTATCGTAGCTTCAGACATGCCAGCAGGCTGATTGTCTCGACGCTGTGGTGCCCGCGGTCAACGTAGTCGCCGAGGAATAGGTAGTTTGTGTCAGGGCATCGCCCGCCTATGCTGAATATCTCAAGCAGGTCGAAGAACTGCCCATGTACGTCGCCAATTACTGTCACTGGCGCGTCTATGGCTACTACGTTGGCTTCGTCTGCTAACAGTAAACGCAGCGAATAGCATACTTGCTCTACTTCGGACTCGCTCAGTATTTTGCCCTCATACAATCTCTCTATGCAATTATCAACGTCCAACATAATGAATTAACAAAAATATAAAAAAATACAGTAAAATTGAAAAAGATAAATAAAAAAAGAAACAGAAAATGTTTGCTTCAGTCTTTCTTTTTTCTCACACCACACACGTGTGTGATTGCTATCTGATCTTATCGACCTTTATTTTATTTTTTCCTTGTTTACTGTGGGGTTGGAACCAGAGGCTAAAAAAACTTCGTTTAAGGGGCTCTGCCGGGAATTGCACCCGGGACCTCTCCGACCCGAACGGAGAATCATGCTTCTAGACCACAAAGCCAAAACGAGGCAATTTTTGAGCTAAACTGCCAACATTTCCTTGTGATGGAACTCATCACTGATCAATGTCGAGCCGAGGAACAGCGCCTAAACAGGCCGCCAGAAGTAATTTCTGCGCCAAGGGTCAGCCGACCTGCAAGAGACTAAACGAGAGGAACCCGATTGACTTACTTGTTACCTTTTTTGACGGAACAGACAACTGGAATATAACTTATTTTTGAACCTGACTTTTGATACTATTTACAAACGACTATTTATTTATACTTTATTGTTTTCTATTTACTACACTTTCCTGACTGCTACCAGTGTGCTGTGTCATCCTGTGCTACGCTAAGAGCTTTTATAGACATAACGAGAAACTTATATTCTATTGTGTAAAAATTTATTTATTTCTAGTCATGTTGTCCTAATAAATAAATAAAAAGAACTTACTGTGCTGAACCACTGTTGTTAACCATCTAGATTGAAAATGCTATTGTCATAGTTGATTTCAAAATCATGATCTTCCCTATTAAACTGCTTGACTATATTATCAATATGTGGAGCATAGTGTTGCATAACATCAATATTAGTTCTTTCTCTAACATATACCATGGAATAGCTTAGGCGAATTGAGTTCACGCTTGGAACCTGAATAATCACTCTTCTTGGTTGAAGATCTTCATCAGCTAGTACCCTATCAATGGCTTCAAATGCTTGCTCCTTACAACCAGCACTTAAAAGCCAATGATTAGGATATTCTCTACTACGATTTCCAACTAATTCGTCATTACCACCCTCTATAATGGTATAATAATAGTTAATGTCCTCACATTTGTGCCAATCTGCATTAACCATCTTCAAATAATTCAAAAGGGCGTAGAATTTAAAATGACCTAACTGGATGAGTAAATAAAATTTAGTAAGAATAGTTGGGAAGAAGAAAAGTGGGAGGCTACCAAAAAAACACCTTCTTTAAATAAGAGAAGCTAAAGTATTGTAATGTTGGTGCAAGTAGTGAGGAGTGAAAGCAAAATGGAATGGGGGCCACTCAGCTTCTACAGATGCTCAATGCTTCCAGAGCAGCAGAAATTTGGCCAAGCAATAAAGTGCAGACTTTGTTCTGCCCACACGTGTAATGTACTATTAGCTGTAAACACGGCATGTAGCTCACTTTTTAGGCCATCGGAAAACTGGTGGAGAGACTTGGCAGAATTGTTTCCTTTCTTGAGGGTTGTCTCTCAAAGAAAACCTATGTGGGCAAGCTTGCCTTGCCAATTGCAATTCAATCTATTTTGCAGTCTCAAGTGGGTGGGTCAGAAAGAGAGAGGACGAGAAAGCACTTTTATAAAGCCGTTTGCTACGTCACTTTGCTTCAAGAGAGGCAATGGGGTGGGATGGGAAGAAGAAAGGCTTTTGAAAAAAGCAATTGAGGGCGGAAAACTCTTTGAACAAAGGATTATCCAGAAAAGAGTTCTGCTCCTTTGAAAACCCCCACTGCTGCTGTCTATGCATGCTGGAGGGCATCCTCCTCCAGGAATGGGGGGCAAAGGTGCCTTCCCACTTTTTCTCTCCAACATTCCCCCTTTCCCCCCCACAGCCTCCATATCCCACCCCCTTAAATCGCTGGTACATATAGAGCTTTTACTATCATGTCAATTCAACCAAATAAAATGAGTCCTCAGGAGGTTGTCACCATTGAAGGTTTCAAGGACCTCTATGCCTTTCTGCTAGCCTCACCACTCAGTATCGTAATGGTGGCCAGGAAGAAGAGGGTATATAACGGTGTAGCAAGTATTATATCCGGCGTATTAGGGAACCAATATAATCTGGTGCAGATTCACACAGGCAAGTACGACTTTCCTGGAGTCCATCAAGAATGGTGCCTAATGAGAGATGATGAGGTCAGGCTCCTCTTTTATAATGGACTACGTTGGATGAAAGACATTAATGATGACTACATGCAGGAAATATGTGCTCAGATCAAAAACAGTTTGAGTTGTGATGTGTATACCAGGCCAGAAAATAGCAAACCATTGGTTACAGACGACCTGGCTTTGGATGTTGCACATTGCAAGAGAGCTGACCGTAGTATTGCAAAACCTGTGCAGAAAGTAAATTCAAAGTAAATTTTTGACTGCCTACCATCTCAAGTAGGAGCATTTAGGTAACATGCGATACTTGTTAAATATTCTATGGCAAGGACACTCAGCTATAAAAAACTAAAAAGGTTAGACAAACTCTAGTATAATAAACGTGCTGTAGTTAAAATACCATTCTTGGCATACTCTTAAAAATTAAATTACCAATGATCAGCTTGAAAACAGGGCCACTGGCAAATCAAAAGAAATTAACCGTGATTCTTCTATTCAAGCTGTTTGCCAAAAGTCTTGGTCGTGCAAACCTCCTCCCTTTCCCCAGTCAGCAACAAGCAGGTCTGAGGAACACAAGATGTACGATACAATATTCTTCTCTCTTGCACTTTTATGACACGTGCACTGTTGATTGCAAGGGGGGGGGAGGATAGATACATCAAACGCAAGACACAGGGTTGGATGATTGCTGGGATTTCCTTTGCGCCTCACTTTTCAAAGACAGTCAACGGCCTGGCAAAGTCCTTTGTGTTCTTCTTCTTCTTTTTCTTCTCAGCTAGATTTTTCTTCTTCAAACTGCTTGACATGTCGCGAGTACATACATATTTTCTGAAAATGGCTGCTCCATGTGGTGTCACTGGGGCTCAAAAATCGACAGGCCGTGCTGCTCCATGTGCCTATGCTCTTGACTTAAAGTAGGCCACAAGCACGGTTTTGGTCGTCCCTGGTGTCAATACTCGTGACACTTTCAAATTGTGCCTTGATGAAACACGATTTACCGTCTTGCTTTGGTAAGGATTCTGCTCTCTCTCCTGGCAAGGTGTCGGAGTATAAATTATGTCTTCTTCCCCCCCGTAGTTTTCTTCCTTCCTTCATTCACACACACACCACAATATTTTTGCCTTCTCACCACACACACACACACTACATCCATTTACAACAGCTTAACAATGTCAACGCCCTGTGAGATTATTGAAACTCATGAGGATCTTTATAAGCATGCTAATGGTTTCTGTGCTTCACTTGTTATTGTTGCTCAAACAAGTAAAATGTATAATGCTTTTAAGCAAATCATAGAAAGCTATGATGAAAACGCCATTGCAGTTGCAGGAGTGAACTCAGAGACGTTTCCATTCACATCGAGGCAGGACAGCTGGAAAGTTTCAAGCGACACAGTTGTACATATTATTTTATATGTTAATGGTGAGCATGACCCTTGTTTTCTTAATGGCGATGTAGGCAACAGAATCAAAGCTGAGTTTAGCACCATGGGCTATACTGTTGTGTTTAAATAGATTCCCAAGGCACAGTCGATTGATTAGTGTTAATTAGTGTTTTTTTTACTTTATTTTATTTCTTATGATAGCTAATAGAAAAATAAATCTATTGTTTGCTTGGAACTGCATCAATTTCTGACATGGATTTTGAAAGAGAATAAAAAAAATGTCTCTCCCTCCCCCCACTTTTTTCTTCTTGTTGTATGGTGTCTTCATAGTGAGTAGTACGCACGTCACAATTCACTGTTCTGAACTATTATTTTTAAAATAAATAAAGTCTAAAAGTAATTACTAAAAATGAAGATAATGAGAACTCGGCCAAAAGAAGAGACAGCTCCGGCTCCTGGGGTATGTGCTTGGTAGGGGAATGTAAATCCCTTCCCATGTTATGATCACTGGAGCTGTATCTGCATACTGCTCTCAGCCAATCAAACGCAACCCCCTATGCGCCTATGCCAAGTGGTAGATAGGCTAAAACGCCACTAACTACCACACATTGTTTAGTTATTATCTTGTTTATAAATGGTATGACAATAAAAATGGTCCCTAGTATCTATGTAGTAATGGTTTATAAGTAAAATAATCAGTTATAGCCTCTGGGCTAGAATAAAACATATTGTATTCCTCTTTCTCAGTCAATAAGAAATAGCTTGGTGACTAGGTCATCTGCATCACTAGTAATAACCTCAAAGTGCTAGCAGGTATAGTTTTATGTCCCTTTAAGGTTTGCATCTTGGCTAAATAGGAATTCAACATGCCTCTCTGTTTTACCATAGGTACTAGCCCATTGCTTAACAACATCCATGTTGCCATAGTAGACAATAACATCATCCGTTAGCAACACCTCTTGGCCACTATTTGTGCCAAACGTGTTTCACGTTATTGATGATACGACTGTTTTATTCCCAAGTGGGGCAGTTAATTCTATGGACGATTCTAATAATACAATTAGTTCAGTGTACTCGGCGTGAAAATATCAACACCCAGTCCCTGTGGCCATATGAAAAATAATTTCTATTCGTGGTTTCCCTATGAGGCCGAAACGCCCATGTGTTTCACGTTAATGGATAAATGTAGCTGTAGCTTTTATAGCCAATGTGGACTATATCTGCAAAGTCATGCCTGACAATGTCAATGCTACTGCCAGAAGGAAACCCAACTTCGCCCTTAAAATCAGGCACATCAAAACCCTCCTTAAGCTTGTAAACTGCTGCTTATGAGGTAGACATGGTCTGTGTTTAAACTGAAGTGAGCTTGTAGTATATGATATTGACGAGTGCTAGGAAGAGGAGAAAAACGAGTGGAAAAATGGTCTTCTTTTCTAGCACATTCAGCTCCTCTTTTCATCAAGGAATTGGCCAAAGAAAAATCACATACTTTATGCTAGCTGCTCAAAGGAGCACTTTTGTCAAGCAGTCTTCCTGCATGTTTGCCTCTCTCCAGTTACCTGTCTCAAGTGAACTGTAAATAAAAAAAAGCAGCAGGCCTGTAAAAAAAAATATGATAGTGTATTAAGATTATAGGTGCCTTTGTCAGAGGACATCTTTAATGAGCAGAACTACAACTGTGTTGGCTGTAGACACACCAATACAGGCCGATTCACTGACAATTAGCAGTGCGTGATATTTGGAACTCGGATACTGAGGGTCAAGCACATCTGTGCAAATGTCCAAATATCTAAAAAGTATCCAGAAATTTCATAGTAGACAGAGAT
>JANBQS010000333.1:0-20792 GCA_027577415.1 Coemansia sp. RSA 922
AAGGTCAGTGCGCTTTGGATGCCGATGGAGATGTCGAATCGCTTGCGCTTGGCGAGATTCTGCAGCGCGTGGATGCGTGTACTCGCGTACCCGTGGCTCATCTGCGTACTGCGACTGGCGTTGTTGTCCGTGTGGTTTGGTGGTGGATAGTCAAACATTGGATATATTTGATGACAAGTGTTTTAGTAAATCATGGTAGATAGAGTAGAATTGCTTGTAGTGCGCAGCTCAAAAATATTGGCTGACAAAAGTACGAGCTACTAAACAAATTGGCATGGCATAGACGCCTGCTTGCCGAGAGGTGGGGCTATTTCTTGCAACAGTGGCAAGCCTACTGCTATAGTGTTTTGTTGGCGGGGAACTGAGATGGGCTATTTGCTGCTGCTTCTCCACACATGGCTACCAGAGATCGGTGTGCATAGAAGTGGCGGGGGATATCAAAAGCCATTGCGGCTTCCTTTTAAAGCCATGGCAAAAGGACTACGCGGTATTATGCTTTCGCTTTCAACATGACCCGATTTCAACACGTGTGTGCGAGCGGGCTCTTTATCACAAAACATGTTCTACAATCTACCCTTGGTCAATACTTTTGAACGAGGTAAAAGCATTGTGTTTTTTTGATTTTGGTGCTGCTTGTGCAAACGAGTTGGCTAGATTGTACAAATAGCAGACCTTTCTAGCATCATTTTCTTACTCCAAAGGCTACTTTCCCCCTTTGCCTTTGCTTCTTTTTGCGTCTTTCAAGTCTACTTACCAGCAAAGCTTTTAGTGGGCCGTGAGTAAAAAGGAAAGCCAAGCGTTTCTTTTTCTCTCTTTTTCCACTCTGGTATTCATTTTTTTTCCCTTCCTCACTCCAACTTCATCAAGAGCAATTTCATTGCATATCGAGGCTTGCTTCTTAGCTCAACACTTTATTTTACATATTTATTTTATCATTTAATAGTTTACGTGTTTATTTATTTTGAACCTCGGCTCCGTATACTAGAGTTGTCTGTCAGCACGAAAATAACGTAGTACCAGTCATGGCCAACGGTCTGTCCGGAGGAATAGGCGCCACTATGGTAGTGGCTGTCTTTAGCTTGCTACTTATTTCAGAGTTTGCATTACTCTGCTACTGCTTCTACAAGCGCGCCTACCTCCCACTTCGATACTGTAACCTCACTAATATGTATGTAACCTACGGCTCTATGGTTATGACATTTATTGGCTGCACATACGCTGGTGGCTATCAGAACATATACAAGGAGTGGGCAGTTTGCACAGTTACGTTGGGATGGATGGGAATGGCTCTTGGAGTACTCATTTTTATAGCCATGCTCCAAATGCGTATATACCAATTTCTATTCGTATTTGTGTGGAAGCAACGAGCAGAGGGCCTCTACTTTATTATTCCCACGGCTTATATCTTTTTATTGTCTACCATCTATGCCGCCATTGCCTTTATGATGCAGCCAAGTTTAGGGTTTGCCTATGACCCAGACACAAATGGCTGCTTGGCTCAGAACCCCATCTACTACACCGGCGTGGCATTAGTCGTAATCCAAGCTGGAATCACTGGTGGCTTACTTTACAAGGTGCGCAAGGCCGAGAGCTGCTTTAACGAGTTTAGAGTGTTTGCTATTATTGCCGGCGTGGCTGTATTTGCTGGCATTATCGCACTCGTGCTCCGAATTGTTGCGCAAAACACGGGCAAGCTGGTCTTGGCCGGAGTCGCAACAATTGCAGTGGTGTGCCTTTCACAGCAGGTATACTTTTGGCTAATCATGGGTCGTACTGTCTATAACTGCGTGCGCTATAGCGAAAAATTCCAGATGGATTTTGTAGAAAAGATTGATGCGAACGGGCTGTCTGAGGTTTACGAAATGGCATGCAGATATCCGCTAGGCGAGATATCTCATATGAGCGATGCTGGCCGGTCTCGCAATGTCAGCGCTAGGCAAAGCGGTGCTACAGCAGGAAGTCGGTTCTCGGGCAACATACCAGCACCCGAGATCGAATCGAAGCAGCACTTGCCAGCCAAACAGCCTGCACAAGAGAGCGGCGAAGCACTTAGTTACTACGGCATGTAAGCCATAAAATAGAGGCACAAGTAGTGGCCATGTTTATTTACCACTGCCTGGCGCAGTTGGGTCCTATGTTTCATGTTATACTCAATACATTTATTCAATTCTTAACAAAGCAAGTGTGGCCGCCAAGGTCCAATCTAAAGCCCCTGCTTGGCAGTGTCAGCAATAGTACGCGAGATAATCAAGCGCTGGATCTGGGAAGTGCCCTCGTATATGGTGAAGATCTTGGCGTCTCTCATGAGCTTCTCCACGGGGTAGTCGCAGTTGAATCCGTTGCCGCCAAAGATTTGCACGGCGTCGGAGGCGCACTTGTTGGCCGTTTCGGAGGCCAGGGCCTTGGCAATTGACGCGTAGTAGGTGTTTCTCTGGTTCTGGTCGCGCAGCCAGGCCGCACGCCAGACCATCATCCGCGACGCCTCAATGTTGATGGCCATGTCAGCTAGCATAAATGCCACGGCCTGGTGCTCGATGATCTGCTTGCCCATGGTCTTGCGCTGCAGTGCGTAGGCTGACGCCTCGTCCATGGCGCGCTGAGCCAGACCCACAGCCGCAGATGCCACCAACGGCCGCGTAATGTCAAATGCACCCATGGCAATCTTGAATCCTTGTCCAACCTCGCCTAGACGGTTCTCGTCGGGTACCTCAACATCTTCAAATGTGATACCACGGGTGTCTGAGGCGCGCTGGCCCATGTTCCACTCCTTGCGGCCTACGGTGATACCCGGGCTGTTGCCATCAACGATAAAACCAGTAAATGCCTTGCCCGCGTTGGCAGCAGGGTCAGTCTTGGCCAGAAGGAAGTACCAATTGGCCTTGCCGCCGTTAGTGATCCACATCTTTTGCCCATTGACCACCCACTTGTCGCCCTTCTTCACCGCCGTCGTCTTAGCGCCAGCCACGTCCGAGCCAGCTCCCGGCTCAGTAACGCAGTAGGCTGCCATGAGGGGCTCCTCACTCATGCGACCCAAGTACTTTTTCTTCTGCGCGTCGTTAGCCGCCAGAATCACGGGCGCTTCGGCGAGGGTATTAGCCTCAATCGCCGTCTGAATACCTGTGCAGCCATAGGCAAGTTGCTCGGACACCAAGGCAGAGTCGAATACGCCAAAACCTAATCCTCCGTACTCTGTGGGAATGTGGCAGTTGACTAGTCCCAACTCCCAGGCCTGCTTGATGATATCGACTGGGTACTCTCCGGTCTTGTCGTGGTGCGGTGCTGCGGGGATAATAACATCGCGGACAAACTGCCGTGCAGCTCCTTGCACCGACAGCTGGTCCTCGGATAGCTGGAACCCGAGAGCAGGCGCAGCTGCGCTGCTGCCACCGCTGCGAGCGGCTGAGGTAGTGCTGAAGGCACGAGCAGACTTGCGCAGACTAGTCAAAAGCAGTGAGCGAGTCATTGAAGATAAAGTTGTAAGGCGTGTAGTAGTAGTAATAGTATTTGCGTTGAGAGAAGAATACAAAAAAGATAAGGAAAGGCGAGATGTCTAGCGGCGGCGAGGACAAGGAACTTCGTGCTCAGCATGTGAAATGCGAAAAGTGCACGTGTCAGGGTAAGGGCACACATGGATGATTTTCGGATCAAGCCAAATCGGCTAGTGAAGTGTAAAACTTTATTCTTATTATTTATGTTGACATAGAAGCATCATAGCAAAGGTCCTCTCATTTACAGCTGCGACGGGTTGACCGGTGGCTGCTGCTGCGGCTGCTGCTGCATAGGCTGCGGGTACTGCTGCGGGTAGTAGTTAAAGTTGGGGTTGGGCTGCTGACCGGGTGGTGGTGGGCCGTAGGCGGGCTGAGGATAGGGGGCTCCAGCGTAGCCTTGTTGCTGAGGCTGCTGCCACTGGGTGCCTGGCGGTGGGTAGAAAGCGGGGGCGCCGTTGTTCGCGTAAACATATGTGACACCCTGGGTCATGAACTGGCTGGGGTCTCTCAGCTTCCTCATTATCCGGCGGTACCTCACAATGTAGAAGATGAGAACACACAAGGAAACCAAAGCCACGCCACCACATACAGCCGCCCTCCAGGTATAGAAGGTCGAGCCGTAGTAGTAATACGAGCCGTAGTAAGAAGAATAAGATGAGCGAGGGCGAGTAGCAGCCAGGTAAGCGTAGTAGCCACAGAGCGCTGCGTTGGCGAGGAAGACCAGAACGCTGAGCACTATTAGAGTGACATACCACACCCGGGCCTTGCTGATGCGCTTCGCGGTCGCCGCATCAGCCTGCTGAGGCGGTACCTGCTGAGGCGATACCTCTTTTGCCAATACCTCCTGTGACTGCGACATGTTTTCTAGTGCGGTTATAGGAAAAACTCTAGTAGAGAGTAGGACGAGACGATAAAAGGTAGAAAAAAAGGGGAGAAAACAGCCTGAGTAGGAAAAAGGAGGCGTCTCAGGGCCTGCTTACTATATACAATACCGGGTCACTCTCATCGCGTGGGTGCATTAGTTGAAACAATCTGCAAGTCGCTTTAGATGGACACGCCAGCTGTACCACGTTTACGCAAAATCGCCCAACAGGAAATCAGCACTTGTAAGCTCGGAAGCACTGTCGATCTCTCATGCAAACAAAGAGACAACTTGTGCTTTGTGTTTGGGACCGATTTCTTCTTTGTCTGGTCTGATTAGCATGAATTTCAAACCTTCCATGTTGTGTAGATCATCTCTTCTCCCCCAAGACAGCCGCAGCAAGAGGGATAGCCCAAGTAGGACTTGTATATGGGAAGCGATAATCAGACGCATGAAATTGCACATTGTATGCGCTGACCTGGCACCGTCGCTGCTGAACCACCGGTCCGAGGCAGCTGACCAACCAATTAATTTCAGCAGCTAACGGTCTACTGCGGCAGTTGATTGCGCGACTCAACAATATCGGTGACGACGTATGACCAGCTGGGGTCTGATGACCCCTTATATTGAAGCAGTAATCGCTGGATCTGTCCATGACTCCCCCACTTTCGTTTTTTTTAATACTCCACGTGTAGTTACTAATACAACGGCAGTAGAGAAGAGTGAGGGGGCATAGTCTGAATGCCCTCTTCCCCGCGCCCCCACATACCTGTTAAGTGCTCCTGAAAAGGCCAGGTGTGCCTTACTGCGGTTCTGCCCTCGTGTGAGTATATCCTAAAAACAACAACAAATGTGTTACTGGTTTGCAAAATAGGCTGCCAAGGCAGTGTATGTCTAATCCCTGTGAACACGCTCCCCAGAGCGCCATGCATTAAGCAAAAAGAATGTACACTAGTGTCAACACCGACACACCGACACACCGACACACTGATACAGTACAAGGCACCAAGTAAGAATCAGCACGCCACCTGAGGTACGTAAACGCGATAATCCAAATGCGGCGTGGTTTGAGGCTTCTTCAATGGGAGCTTTCAATTTCATTCCAAGCAGGGCATTGACACAATCCCGTTTGTAGGCATGGCTTGGCGAGTAGGCGATCAGCCCTGATTCATGTCGTATATTTAATTATGTTGTGCGCCTTTGAGTGGGGATAGTGGCAATGCCAAATAACTGAAATGTGGCGGCTGCCGCTAAAATAACCACGAGCCCCCCCAAAAAAGTGACAGCTATACTAGCTGCTCACAGTCGACCTGCTTCGCTTGGCCCCTGGGCCCTTATTTTTGCGCAATAGTGCCAATAAAAAATGGGGAGGGACCGTGCTGATATTAGGGAAATATGCTGGATACAGGGGTGGTCAGCGACGTAGACGTTTTTATTTTATTTATTTGTTTACAAAATTTTGGTCGTTGAGCAGTAGAGTGCTTGGCACTAGACAATGGTTTGTAGACTATATGACAATATACAAAATAATTTATCAATCTGTCAAATGTGTAGAACTAGCATCAGCCTTGGTTGCACCATGTTGCTCTGCCTTGCTTAGCAACAAGCGAAACTCAAGACGGCGTAGGCATGCGGAACCAAGAGGGCATGAGAGAGTTGAGGGACGCCTTGTCTTCTCCGCATACGGAATATGGCTTACAGCTCGGCGAGCAACACTCAATTAAATAGAAAAAATGACGCCCCTCATCCAAAAATAAGTGGCAGAGCAGCTGACTCTAGCCACTAAGCAATGGATAAGAAACAATACTACTTTTATTGACAGAGGCAGTCGCGGTCAGTACACACGAACAGCATTAAACCAACCTAGAGTAGAAGGGCCGAACTGGGCTAGAAAAAAACATGGCTAATTATGACTAGAACTACTTGCTGGTACATTTCCCACATCTCTGACCTTCAACATGTGTCCGTAAGCGTGACATCACTGAGGACCATTCATGTGGCAGCAGCAGATACATGATTGGATGACCCAGTGATGAACGCGAACAAAGCCTGCTGCATTACACAAGCAGACTGATTGCAAATAAAGCACTCGGGTGACTTTTTTGGGCACCGCAGCAACTGATGTCGCAATACCCAAAACCATGACCACAAATATCATTCTTCATTGGAACGACATCGTCCTCCATTTTATTGCGTGCTAAGGGATTGCATTGCTTGGCAAATCCTGTCTTACGCGATTGTTCACGAGCCTGACGGTGGATTTTAGAGAGCGCGAGTAAACAATAGCAAGAGAAAAAAAACAGCACTCGGGCCCACTAGGCGTTGCCTAATTTTTTTTCCATTACGGTGCCTGCGCGGACTGCGAAAAATAGCCATGTGGGGGGGTGACTACGATAAAAGCGGAGGAAGAGGGGGGTGTGCACACGACCATGGCCTCCAACACGCCCCCCCCTTACATGGCCTACCCCCCTGCTGCCAGTACGTATCCCTGCTTTCAAGAGCACTTGTCCTCGTCTCATCCCCCCGTGGTCGCTTGCGGGTTTTTTTTTTGGGCTGTCACTCCAAGGTGGCCAATTTTAAAGACAAGTGTTTTCTCCCTCCCCTTCTGAACGCACAGGATGTATATATACACAGCATCGCACCTGCTTTATTCGAGAGGACCACTCCATTTTTATTTATTCTTTATTCACGCACACATCTCCATCTCTGTTCTTGCATAACTTTTTTTATCTACATACTCTATATTTATTTATTTCCCTTTTACTCCGACTCTACAGAGCTCGGCTTTTGAAGTGCTAATCTGAAGCCAATCCTTTTTTTATTCATTCGTCCATGTCTTTGTTCTCCATGCCAACAGACTCTGAGTTTATCTTGGCTCAGGGTCGAATGGCACAGGAAACTAGGCGACGCAGAATGAGCGACGCCAGTGTTCCGTCAGCCATGTCAACGATATCCACACGTTCAAACCCACAGTGCGATCAGTATCCAGGCCGTGCACATGAGCGGCGACGCAACACGCTGGGCAGCACGATGTTTCAGACTCCACCGCCTCCAAACTCAGCGGGCATGTTTCCTCCCACACCAACACGGCCGTCAACATCGCCACGTCCGGCTTGTGCAGTCAACAATTTGACCGCTGCTGGGCGTGTTGATATATCGCCCCTACCATTGCAAGCAGCCGCGTATAAAGACAGCCCGCATGTGTTATTTCTGATGCCACTTACACCGCCGCAGTCTCCAGCCGCCGCTCGGTCATTGACATCAATGCAGTCAACATGTCAGCAACTGCGCCGCACAAATGCAAATATGCTGCCATTGGCGACAATCCCCGAACGACTCGCTTCGGTAAACGAGGAGGCGTTTATTGACAAAAGCACACATCGTTCGCCACCGCCTGCCTTCAACATTTTGACAGCTGCAGCAGAGTCTTGCGAGGACATGGAAAATAGTCGCCACATTGTGTTAGGCAGTAAAAAGATTCGTTTGGCTCGGCCGCGGCTTGTGCAAATTTTACCTTCAGGCAACAAATAAGTCTGGTACCTATTTGTTTGTCATTTTGTAATTTACCACTTTTATCTCTTTTTTTGCATATATAAAAAAAACACACAATTCTAACATGTATCTAAATAGGCAAGACACAATTACGACGCTTAGCGCGCGGAACTTGTTACCCCCCAGCCTCTTTTCCACCATCTGCATCTGTTGCAGGAATGCAGCTGACGTGGTACATTTCCAAATGGCTTGACTAAATAAAATGAGTACTCGTGTCTTTGTTAAAAATAGGGCTGCAAAAAAAAAAAAATCAAATGCTGCTCGGGTGCGCAATATGTGAAACGCAAAACATCAAGAGCATTTGTCATAATGTCAAGCGTTGGTCTATCTCTTTCTGCCAAGATGGGTGGTCATAGGATGTAGACTGCCGCTAGACTGCCTGCTCATACCGCCATCTTCCAACACTCCTCCCACCTCCATCATATGCCCTCTGTTATTAGCACTGGTTGGTAACAGGCCCAATCCCAGGCCTTGGTCAACAGCAGCAGCAGCAGCAACAGTCCTAGGCCGAGGTAATGGTTTGGGATATATCGCCAATGGACACGTATACTTGGGCACAACATCAGTCCTACGTTGCTTAGCCGACGGAGGACACACAGGAGTGGCAGCACCCGTATCGCTGCCCTGTTGGAAGCTCATATCAGGCGACATTTCAAACGAAACCATAGGACCGCTATCAGGCATCAGTGACACGGGCGAAGCGATATCGCCGCCATGGTGGTTAAAGTGTGTTGACCGCTTCGGCTGCACCATCTGGCCCAAGTCCGAGTGCGAGCGCATAAACGACGGATCCTTACGCTTACGGCTGCTACCAGTAGGCGAATGTCCAAGCTCATCCGAGAGGCTCACACCAATAGCTGCTGTTTGAATCTCGGGCGAGTCCAACGCCGGGCCCGCCACAACCTCGCTATCAGATGCGCTGCTAACCACAGCCGCCACTGTTTCGACATGCCGCGCCACAACAGTAGTAGGAGGCGACGATGGTGGCAGCTGGGCACCAGCAAACCGGGACACATTGGCAGCAGACACGGGGGACAGCACGCTGCGAGGCGACCACGGTTGCGACATTTGCTGCGATGACTCTGCCGTCAGGCTTTGCGTGCGCTGAGTGTCTTCGAATGCATCCGGGTCAGCCACTGCAAAGTCAACCCCATCGATCGTCCACAGGCCGCCCGTGCGTCGCGCGCGAAGCCAGGGATGCGCCAGGGCGTCATCAACATTGATGCGGTTCTTCGGATCAACCTGCAGCATTTGACACACCAAGTCGATTCCCTCCGACGAGACCGTGTCCCAGTAAGGCGACGGGAAGCTATAAATGCCGGCGATAATCTGGTCGCGCATAGGCGGCGGCGATGCTTCCTCAGAAAACGGCGGGTATCCACAGAGACAGATATAAAGTACTACGCCGAGACTCCACATATCCACCAGATTGTCATACATGCCCATCTGCCGCACAGTCAGTACTTCAGGCGCAACATACATTGGCGTGCCGCACACAGTCTTCATAAACATCGTCTCGCCCACGATTTTAGCCAGGCCAAAGTCAGCCAACTTGATCCGCAGATTGTGCCGATCAGCTAAAAGGATGTTTTCCAGCTTGATGTCGCGATGTACAATGCCCAGTCGGTTCAAGTGCCGGATAGCCAGCAAGAGCTGTAGGAGCACTCGACGGGCGTCGTCCTCGGCAAGAAACTCGCGCTTCACGATCTCATCAAACAACTCGCCATCGGGCGCCAAGTCAAGAACAAGATATAGGTAATCGCGCTCTCGGAAAACTCCATGGACCATGACAATCGATGGATACCGGACACGCGAGAGAATAGAGGTCTCCACCTGGAAGTTGTCATCGAGCTTCTTGCGCTTATCAGCCTGCTCGATACGCTTTATGATTTTGGCCGCATATCGCTTGCCAGTAACCCGGTTAATTGCCACGCGTACCTCGGCAAACGCGCCTTTGCCCAGACGGTCCGACAAGTAGTAGCTCTGCTTGAACAGACATGGCTCGCGTCGGTGGATATCGAGGTTTTGAAAGACGTAGAACCGGTCGTTAAATGGTGTCATGCCCTTGTCTGGCTGATACCGAGCAAACTGTATCTCGTCTCCATCGTGCAGCTCAACAGTCGCGTTCTTATCGACGCGTACCTTATTGACATACGTGCCGTTGGTGCTGGTGTCTTCGAGATACACCCTATAGTGACCGTCTTTGGACTCGTCGTTGCAACTCTCCGACTGCACGTCCTCCACGCGGTATATAAGACAGTGACGGTTGCTGATGTGTTGGTTGTTGATCCGCACATCACACGCCTTGTGACGCCCGATGAGATAGCCAAAGTTCGCAGTGGGTGCATGGCCGGTCTTTGTGCGCTCCATCAAAACCGTTGTGTAATCGTCGGGACTGAGCGACAGCAGTACACCCCAGACGCTCTGAGATACCTGGCTGACCAGTAGTTGGTCCTGGAACAGCTGGTTCAAGCTATCCATCTCGTGGCTGTCTGACGGCTGGCTTGACGCCAGGTTTGTAGTGGGAGGCATAATCGTGTGAGTGCAGTTGAGAAAACAGAAAGAAAAAAAAGAGGGATAATAAAATAAACAAACTTGCAAGAAAAGTAGTGAACGGAAAATGCAGCTTGCCGCGTAGGTGCAGAAAAAGTGGTGGTGTCAACGGGAGGGAAAACGTGCTATGAGTGTCGAGAGAAAAAAAAAAAACAAGAAAAGAAATTATGCCCGTGATGATTTCTCAAAGCGAAGCTCTTGTCCCCACACACAGTAGCAGGTTTTTTTTACGAAGAAAGAAAAACGCGATGAGCGTGTGATCAGCTAAACGCGGTTCTTTGAAGAACGTGTCAAGGGTCTCACAGTTTGAGGGTAGAAAAGGACTATGAAAGAAAAGGAACGAGAGCGAAAGCAAGAACTAGGAGTCGTAAAGTGAGCGAAAAAAGAGAGAGAGAGATACATGAGAAGCAAAGATGGATCAAAAGTCAGAAAGAGTACAATGACCAGCTTACAAGCCACACCGCTATTATCTTGCGTGATCCTAATACTCTGAGCAAATAGTGAAATTGAATCAAATAGAAACTTTGAAGAAGCAAAACAAACGTTATCTCCTCACAAACGAGTCCTCTTAGCAGTGAACAGAGCCTGAATGGCATAAACCTGAATAACAGCGACCACAACAACGCTCAAGCTCTGCAGGGCCGAGAACCACCAAACACGCGACTCGGTCGACGACACGGTAGCAAAGTTACGATTCTCTCGTGTACGGAAGTACTTCATAAACTTTGTGATCAAGTGCAAGTCACCAGCAATAGACACGACGCTATTCATAACTTCGTCGCGCTTCTCACGTTTAGCAATATCATCGTCGCGCTTCTCGTCCTCCACCGCGATATCAAACTCGACAAGCTTATCGGTAAACGTCGAGAGCCCGTTTTTGAAGCAAAATGCGTACTCGCCGGCCTGCGTGGCAGTGAATATAAAATCCCCCTCGCGTTCAGCCTCGCCCTTGAATAGCTGCCGGTTGTTGGGACCCTCAACATCATAGTCGATGTCATAGTTGCCGCCCCTCTGCACCTAAATGTGTTAATAGCAGGTTAGTATGCTGTAGCTTATTCAATTTGCAAGTGCAATTTGTCCAATTTGTTTGTACGTACGGCAAAATAAAAGGAAATCTTCTTCCCGGGCGCGTCAGCCGAAGCATAGTAGCAGGCCTTTTCGTGTGATGCGATCCATTTGCGCAGAGTGACGGCATTGGCCATTGCCAACAGGGCAAAAAGGAACACGAGCTTCTTCAGCATTTGGGCACTTGCGCGCACGGCAGCGGGTGAAAAAGTAAAAAAAAAAAGTAGGTTTAAAAAAGAGTTTTTGAGAGCCGATGAAGAAGAAAGGGAATTGTCTAAGCTCAGCAATGCGTGTTTTGAAGAGCATGGATGTCAGCCAATCACAGGATCTGTCGTGGCATGTCACGAAAAGACTCGTGGTCCACCTCTCTTGTCTACTTTAATATTTGCATTTTTATTTCACAAAAAAATTTAGCCAGATAAATGAAGTTTTCGACAGGACATTGGAAAGCGGCAGTGGCAGTGGCGATGCTGAGTCTCGGACTCGTCAGCGGGGCTATTGTAGCCAAGGACATAAACATCAAAGTTTTAGACCGTACTGGCGACAAGCTCTTTGGCAAGCAGCTAGAGTACCCAGCGACGTTTGACAAAGTACCCAAGATCCAGTCAACGACACCGCTAAGCATCTCGTTCAAAGCAGAGACCACCGATGCTGATAAGCCATTGCGGCTAGACCAGGCAGTTGTCAGTTTCCAGCACACAACGACTGGCAACGAAGTGACGCTGCCCGCCAAAGCGGTAGGCAAGTCGGGAGTGTTCAAAATGGAGATGACGCGCAAACTGTTCCGCAAACACTTTGACTCAGCTCCTGGCCAATACAACGTAGCTCTGGTGCTGGGCTCATATACCGAGGGTAGACTATTATACAAGTTGGGCGACGTCTACATGGCTGAGGGCTCTTCCAAGAGCCAAGCCAGCGTGGCATCGCCCGGATATGGACCAAAGGAAGAGATCCGGCACCGGTTCGCCGAGTCTCAGCGTATGCCCAATGTGGTAGTGTCGCTAGTGTTCTCCTGCGCGGTGGTAGTGCCACTGGTGGCGCTGCTTGTAGTGTGGGCCAGGCTCGGCGTCAATGTCGATAATCTGCAGAAAGAGGCGGCGGGATCTCTTGCATTCTTGGGGTTGGTGGCGGCGTATATGAGCTTGGCGGTTGCGTACTGGGTGGGAGTCAAGTTGTTCCCAACGCTGGCATATGCGCTTGTGCTGGCACTGCCCACGTTTGTGACTGGACGGTATGCACTGTCGAAGCGGATCCAAAAGGGCATCTAAACGGCGCACATGTCCTGGTCTACTCGCTGGAGGCGATCGAACAACAAGTGATCAAGTTTTTTTTCTTTTGTATTCCGTGAGAATTGGGGGTGGTGGGGGGAATCAAAGTCAACTTTTTTTTTTTTTTTTCCTTTCCTTATCGCTCTTACAGACCACTTTTTTCTTTTAATATTGTGAATTTTTCATAACTGGATTCGCCAAACTTGGACAACTCATTCATGCGCAACGCAAAGCTCTTCGCTGGTACGTCTCACCTGGCGCTTGCACAGCGCGTAGCTGGGCACCTAGGCGTGGAGCTGGCACCAGTCAGCCTGCGGCGATACACCAACCGCGAGACGACAGTAGACTTGGGCTGCTCAGTGCGCGAAAAGGACGTGTACATTCTCCAAAGCGGGTCAATGACAACCAACGACCACCTGATGGAGGCGCTCATCATGGTCAGTGCGGCCAAGCTGGCGAGTGCACGCAAGATCACGGTGGTGATGCCGTATTTCCCGTACTCCAAGCAGAGCAAGAAGAAGAAGAGACGCGGAGCCATATCGGGCAAGCTGGTAGCCAGCATGCTAGGAGTGGCAGGAGCCGACCATGTCATTACCATGGACCTTCACGCATCGCAAATGTCGGGATTCTTTACGATCCCTGTCGACAACCTTGTGTCGGAGCCCACTATTGCGCGGTGGGTGGCCGATAACGTCATTAGGGGCAGCGCTAATGGCGTAGTGGTTGTGGCCAAGAACGCTGGTGGTGCCAAGCGCGTCACAGCGCTTGCTGATAGATTGGGCTCGCCATTTGCCCTTATCCATACTGATAATGCGCCGTCTACGCGCCCGTTCTCGCGCACGCCTTCGACTGTCGCCCTGCATACGTTGACGCCCACTTCGCGCGGACCCAATATGTTTGCCAGTGCTGCTAGTTGCATCCCAATTGGCTCGCCGTCGGCAGCGCGCGCAGCGTCCCCGCACGACGAGGACTCTGACCTGCGTACTATCCCCGACTCAGTGTCTTCGAGCGGTAGCGGAGGGCCCGCGTCGGGACGTCGTGCCAAGGGAAAGCGCTCTGACGTGGTGGAGGCGCTGGCGGCTAGTGTGCAGCGCGCGTCGTTCTATGTCAGTCCTTTGATGGCAGCTGACGAGCACCATGCGACTGAGCCCGAGGCGCTGGACATTGGCGGTGCTGCAGGCGGGTCGTCGCCGCCACCGGGGATGGAGATCAGCGAGGTTCTAAACCGGTCGGACGACGATGATGACGATGATATCGATCACGGCGCATTGCTGGAGATGGTCAATACGCCGGCTGACGAAATCGAGGAAGACGCAGCACACAACTCTGAGGCTATTGCGCAGGCTGCCGCGGGTATCCTCGAGCAGCGTCTCAACATGCGTCCTGCTGCTGTGCCGGTCGAGGCATCAACTCCTGGCTCGGTTGCTGGGCGCCAGCGCAATCATCTGCAGCCACAGGCTATCCAGCGTATCACATCTGGTACGCACTTGCAATCCGACCCGCCGCTGCGTCCTCCAGTGGCTGTGACATCGTGGCATAAGAAGCGCACGGCGAGGATCACTCTTGTCGGCGACGTGCGCGACAAAATCGTCTTGTTGCTGGACGATATGATCGACCATCCCTCGTCGTTTTTGACGGCTGCTGAACATCTCATGGTGCACTGCCAGGCCCGCGCTGTGTATATTGTTGCCGCACATGGGCTGTTTAGTGGCTCGTCGCTTGGCGAGGTCGAGATCTGCCCCTATGTGCAGAACGTCATCGTTACTAATACCTTCCCCATCCCCGATGAACTCACGTCGGCGTCGTCCAAGCTCATCCAGATCGACATTGCTCCCGTCTTGGCTGAGGCTATCCGCCGTAACCACAACGGAGAGTCAATCTCTTATCTATTTGACCGCAATCCTTTGTAGTCCATTGATCAAATCGATTAAATTGATCTTTCAAGGATGACCCTAATGCGATCCAGTCCAGCCTCGCTTGTCTCCACACTTTTTCTATTATATAAAAATTTTGCCACATTATGATTTCAATTGCTAGAGTTGTACGCTCACCGGCTATCGCGCGTGCAGTGCGTGGTCTGAGTGTCAGTGCCGTACACAGAGATCAACAGCCAGCTCGAGACAATGCACACGACGAATCCACTACGCACTTTGGGTTTAAAACAGTACCGTCAGACATGAAAGAGTCGCTGGTCCGTGGCGTGTTCTCTAGCGTAGCTTCAAGCTATGACGTTATGAACGACGCCATGAGCATGGGCGTGCACCGCTTGTGGAAGGACCACTTTATCCGCAAAATGGCTCCACAGCCAGGCGCCAAGCTCCTTGACGTAGCTGGAGGTACTGGTGATATTACTCAGCGTTTTCTAGAGTACCAGGATCGGGTAAACGGCGACTCTACGAGTTCAGTGCATATGCTTGATATAAACCCCGAGATGCTGGCTGAAGGCGAACGCCGTTTCGCTGACTCTGCTTGGGTGCACGACGGAAGGATCGCCTTTACTGTAGGCAATGCTGAGCACTTGGAAAGCATCCCCGACGAGACGTTCGATGCTTACTCGATTGCCTTTGGAATCCGCAACTGTACTAGACCGGAGCAAGTGGTGAGGGAGGCGTACCGTGTTCTTAAGCCTGGAGGTCGCTTCATGTGTCTGGAGTTCTCGAGAGTGGAGAACCCTGTACTGGCTGCTATCTACGACTTTCATTCGTTTAATGTCATACCTCGGCTGGGTGAGGCTATTGCTGGAGATCGCGCGTCATATGAGTACTTGGTCGAGAGTATTAGAAAGTTCCCGGCTCAGAATGAGTTTGCGCAGATTATCCGCGATGCTGGGTTTACTACTATTGGCAAGGGATATGAGAACTTGACGTTTGGTACCGTTGCTATACATACCGGATACAAGTTCTGAGCTGGCACTAGTGTCATGTGTATCTGTCAGCTGTAGAATAAATATACAACACCCTATTAATAAACAAGGAAGAAAAAACCTGTTCGTACTCATTTATGCTCCTGTTAACTATAATTAGAGGCGTTTTTTTTTTCTTCTTCTCGTAGCTACCTTGTCCAAGCTATAGTGCCACAACAATCCACATGCTTCCCTCTCCCCCAATATCTGCAATTGTCCATCAATCGCGAGCATGTCATCATGATCAAAGACTCTTCGTCTCTTCTTCCACCAGCTCTTGCAGGCTTTTTTTTACTTTCTATCTTTTTTCCTTCACGCTTTTTGAATAATGCCAGCTATCTAACATTAGCACACACCTGTAATAACCGCACTTTTTTCATTTATCTTTCTTCCATACTCCATGATGCATGATGCACGATATCGCCAGTCTCTGGCTCTGGGCTTAGCACTGACAGCTGCTGGTATTCCGCTCACACAAGGGACACGTACTCTGACTGTACGCGAAGGAAATCTCGATGGCGCGCAGACCGTTTCCAACCCATCCTCTGCGTGGCGCGCCTACGCTTGCATGCCCCTTCTTACAGCCTCTGACAATACGCCACTTTTAATGCTCTACGGAGGTACCACCAAAACAGGTGCCAAAGACCCGCTATCAGTTGCTGCCAACGGTGTCACCAGTTTACAGGTATTCGACCTGAATAACAACAAGTGGTACGCCCCAACCACCGCCAACGCCCCCAAAGCTGGACCTGTATTGCCGGCATGCGGCGCAGCATCGGGTAATATTTGGGTCTACAGTTCACAGTACGGAACGCCAGGCAAGGCGTCGACAGCGGTCAGTCTCTTGGATAGCGTGCACTGGAGTTGGAGCTCGCCTACCGAGCAGGGTCAGTTGCCGGTGACTAGATTCGGTGCTGCATCGGCGTTTGCCGATAGTACGCAGTCATTTTATATACATGGCGGCATTCCACTGAACGACGATACGAATACGGCGGGCTCAACACCGGGAATTGCCAATAATATGGATATTTTGCAGCCATCGGGTCTCACCTGGGCCTATGCCAGCAATGGACCAGCGCGCAAGTACCACACGATGTGCTATATGAGCTCTATCGATTCGCTAGTCCTCTTTGGCGGCTCTGACCAAAATATTGCCAGCTATAATGATGTCAAGACGTTCTCGGTGAAGTCTAATGGCTGGCAGTTCTCCGCCAAAGTTGAGGGAACTGCGCCAGCCGAGCGTATCCTGCATTCAGCTGTGTGCACTGCTGATAGCATGTACGTTTTTGGCGGCACACACAGCGTCAACGACGACCCGTCTGATAGCATCGTGTGGGTTCTGAAGGCTAGCGGACCGACTAGCTTTACTTGGTCAAAGGCGCCCATCTCGGCCTCTGCGCAAGGCATGGGTCCCACTGCTCGCTCTGGTCACTCTGCGGCACTGCACGGAAAGAACATGTACATATACGGCGGTGTCGGACCCAGCGGCCAGGACGGCACCATGTACAAATTGGATCTGGACAAGTGGCAGTGGTCGCAGACTAACGTCGCGGGCTCCGGCGTGGAAACTCAGAAGGAGCACAAAACAAGGACCGCAGTTCTGGTTGCCGCCATCGTGTGCTCTGTCCTGGGAGTCGTTACTATCGGCATTGCGGCTACGGTCATTTATCGATGTGCGCGTCGTCGCAATGCTCGATTCTTCGATATCGCCCGCCGACACAGCTCTCAACTTAGCGATGCGAGTAGCGATGAAGGCGAGACTGGCAATGTAGATGGATTGCCAGTAGGCGAGCTTAAACGCAGCAACAGTGCACTGTACCACGATCGTGCTGCTGACTTGTACCGGAGAGACTCGGCTGCTAATACAGAGATTCTCCCTACGTCGTGGCCGCCCACTCACTCTCACAGTAGTATTGCATTTGCGCCGCTTCCCCCTATAGCACCAGCAGACTACGTATTGAGCCAGGGTGGCAGCAGCAGTAACGCTCGCACTCCAGCAGAAGAGAGCTCGACAGCTACTACGCCGGCAACCATCGCTGCCGAGTTATTGCCAACTGCTGCGAAAGGAGCTGTATCCAATAGTCAAGGAGGGATGCTAAGAACTATGCGTGCGCATGCGCGGTCGCTCAGTACTCGGATCGGTTCGTCACGGCTCTCCATGGCATTCAGCGATACCGCGTCTCACTCCACTGGAGCTGCAGTAAAGTCATCGGCTTCTGTTCGTCCCAAACGCGCAGTCACATCCTCTTCTCCTACGACGGCTCACTACAATATGCAGTCACCGAGAGCAACGTCTGCCAATCGTCCGACCGGGGTAAATATGTATGGATCGGACCAAGCACGGCTGGAGGGAGAGTATCGCCACGCAGAGGCTATCAACCAGATCTTGCTCTCTGGACAGCCTATCCCAGCTTGGCTGAGAGATGCAGTGAACCAGGCACAAATCGGCGGCGAATCGAGTATTGAGCACGATGGCTTGGAAGAAGCCATGTCGTCATCTCGCATACTCGGGATAGCTAATCGCTCAGAATCGAGGCAACCTGGTCGTTAGGTCGTCATGTCTTACGAGTGCTGCTGGCGGCACCGAAGACAAGTTACTTTCCTTTGCTTATTTTTTTGGACATTTATAATGGAATTGATACTCGATGGAAAAGCCGAAGAGCCAAGAAGTCCTCTCCTCCACTGGAAGAGGGCGGATCACTTACCATTTGACCATGTGCTTGCGGACTATACGAGGCACTGTGAACTAGAGGATCCAATGGGATTGCTGACGGCTTTTGCCTTTAGGCAGACGGCGGGAAGATGTGGCGTCAAGTTTGCCAATGGTGTTCAAGACCGACGCTTGACTAATGGCTTGAATGATTTGTTTTGTGACACCGAGATCCACGAATAAGACAAGCAAGGCCGATAGACTCACCCGGATCAGGGGAATGCTAGAGCTGGTCTTGATCTCAAAAAAAAACAGAGGGAGGAGCGAACACCAAGTCAACCACATCAAATAAAAATAGTGAGAAGACGGCGATCTGTAATACTTCTATCTATAGCCTGGTTCAGATACAGCCTATTTACAGACTAAAAAGTCGGGGGAGGCTATCTATAAAAAAAATACCGATGAAAACGCGCTCGCCTGTTTGCACAGTTTGGCATGATAGTGCTTACCGATTGGCTGGGTTCTGTTTGCCCTCCTCCCCTCTCGATCTCTATTCTCGTGCACTTTGAGTGTGAAGAATTTATAGTTTTTTTGTCACCGAGGCGCGGATTTCTTGGCAACATTACACAAACTTTCCAAACAAGTCTTTTATGCGAGATGACTGGATGGCAAATTGAGATATTTTTTAACGATATGACGGGAGAGTGAAGTATATAAAGTTGGCAAAATACGCAAACATAACCAGGTCTGGCATCTGTTTTTTTTCTTTCTCATACTTTTTATATTCTTGCAAGATATCTCTTCCAATGCGTGTCACAAGTATTGCTGATAGCCTCTCTTGGGCTCTACTGTTTACTGCGCTTGCTCCCAGTGCGATAGCATCTCCATTTGGTAACCTGATACCACGTATCATGGGTGGCAGCGATGCCAAAAAGGGCGATTATCCGTTTGCCATCTACCTCTACAACGCGGGTGAAAAGTCATACTGTGGTGGCTCAATCATCTCCGACACATGGATCCTGACAGCCGCACATTGTATCAAGGGATCGACCATAAACGATATCAGCGTATTTATCGGCGAGATTACCTACGATATCAATCCAGGCAAGGGAGCCAAAGTTGCCGAGATTCATAACCACCCGCAGTACAATGATCAAACGATGATCAACGACATATCGCTTTTGAAATTGAGCTCGCCGATTACCAATAAAAACGCCGCGACCATTTCCATTGACACGACTAACGTTGGTGATGGAATTGCTGTGACGGCTCTTGGCTGGGGATTCACGGCACCGGGCGGATCTACTCCAGCACAGACCCTGAAAAAGGGCGAGCTTACTACTCTGTCAAAGGCTCAGTGCTCGCAAAAGGATACAAAGTTTGATGGAAACAATGGCGCTCGCATTTGCGTCGCCGGCGACACTGGCACAGACACATGTCCCGGCGATTCGGGCGGTCCATTGATCCGCAAGGTCGACGGCAAGAATGTATTGGTTGGCATTACTAGCTTTGGCACCGCAGGACCTGGCCAGCAAATCACATCTTCCTGTGGCGGTAATGGCATGGTCAGCCTGTTCACGCACCCCAATTACTTTATGTCGTTTATCAAGTCCACTACTGGAGAACTTCGTCAGATCCAAGCCTCGAATAACTCCGATGGGTAAGTATATGTCACACTAACATTTTCTTTTGTATTCTTGTGCTACATGTCGTGATTCAGGCGTTTGTTACCATTAACGAAATGTCGAGCTTATACATATCCTCCGCCTTTGTGTATAGGGCATCTTCGGACGTCAATACCAATACGGACAATAATACTGACAATGCTTCTAGCTCTTCGAACCGTCAACCATCCTCTAGTTCCAAGATCTCGGCACCACACGCTCTTGTCACCGCTCTCGCTCTCGCAGCCATCTCAGCCCTGTGCTGAAGAAAAAAAAAATACACAAGTACATTTGGGTCTATCTTTTTTTATGCAATATTTGTTTCTTCAATCTTTCTTGAATATAAACCGACATGCCAAAACACTACACAGGACACTACATTATCTACAGTGTGCGCTCGTCGGTGCGCGCCATATACTGCTCCATACGGGCCATCCGATTCTCTACCTCGGTTTGCCGCTGCGTAACGGTTATCTCTAGCTGGTTCAGTCGCTGCTTCAGATAGGCGTTCTCTTCGCGCAAAAAGGCAAGTTGGTCCTGCTCACTGCGCGAAAGCTCGTCTCGACCAGTAACAGTAGTATCGCCGATACCGCCGATACTGCTCTCCTCGCCAACAGATCCGCTCGAGTGACGAAGACTGCTAGGGGGGAAGTGCGGATCCGTTGGGTCTCTACGATGCATAACTCCCGACCGCTGCTGTTGGTCATGAGAGGGAACTCGCCCATGGCTAGGGCTACCAATGGGCAAGGGCAAGGTGCCCGAAGCTGGCAGGACAAATTGGGAAATAG
>JANBQS010000334.1:0-20785 GCA_027577415.1 Coemansia sp. RSA 922
AAAACCCCACGCATACTGATCTTGAAGAGCGTCGGAATGCTCATGTACATTTGTGTCCCTGTGAAGGGGTCCTTCTCACTTTCTTTGCCGACAACGCCAGAAGAGTCGAATCCCCAGCGCGAAAGCATGTCTGCCGCTTGACTAGCCGATGGCATGGCAGTTAGCTTGGCACAGCCCCAGTCAATTACGAAGACGCGGGTCCCGTCAGTGGTGATGTTGCCAGGCGACACATCACGGTGCAGCACGTTGGAGCGAAGCGCTGCGACCAACGTGTGCATGACGCTCCGCGTGCACAGCTTGACCTTTTTGGCCACACTGGCTGCAAGAGCCCCGTTCTTGCGCATGCTTCGAACGTGGTCAACGATTGATTCGCCGCAGTATTCGACAACCAAGTATTCGAGGCGATGACCACAGAAGTCCCTGACCAAGATGCCACTTGCGAAGATAGTGGGCAAGTTGGGCACATTGCCATCCACAAGCACCTTGTAAACGGCGCCTTCGGGCAGCCGGTTCGTGCGCAGCCAGGTCAACTTAAATACGACATCCTTACCCTCATAGCGCGCGCGAAAGAGGTACGTGCTGCGCCCGGTGATGTGGGCCTTGAAGTACATCTCCTTAATGCCCTGAAGATCGGATCCGCGTGATGTAGGCAAGGGCACCAGTGAGGCCGGTGTCGTCGTCGTATCGAACTGTGCAGACCGTGGCATGCTAAGGCTGTTAATAATCTGACCGAACTGGCAAAGAGGCAGCGTCAGGATAAACCACAAATCCCGAAGTGTGTTGCGAGCCATGATGAGAAAAGTATCTTGATCGCCCTCATCCTCGTATAACGCGGTGCCGATGTCTGTCCAATAGTATCCACCATGCGTGAAGACAACGAGATCCAGTTGACACCCAAACAAGAAGAGTACCGGAACGAACTTGCGCATCGGTTGGACAGTCCTGAGCTCCAGCGCGTAGTCCGCTAGCTGGCCGAGATTTTTTTCGTACGCCGTCTTTCTTTTCATACTCCCCTTGGCTTCAAGGATGAGGTGGACGTCCTTCATATGGCTTACAGCCGTACTGACGAGAGAAAACACAAGGTCAGGCTTCAGATCGCTCGGCTCCAGCGCCACGTTCTGACAATCCTTGTACGCATACCGGGTTGGCAAGTGTTCCGGCGGCAGACCATTGGGCGAGAAGGTAGACAACTTGTCCAGGACACGCTTAAACCCTTCGACGTAGTCCTTCTCGACGAGGCTGGCCCTACTTTTCTGACGGCCCGTCGCTGACGCCACCGAGCAAACCGAGGATATTTCATTCGCAAGCTGATCAAACGACCCAGTCGTTTCATTTAGGTACGCAATATATTTGTCGCCCAGGCCAAACGTGTCCATGAGTTCTGAAAAGGGAATTTCTTCGCCTGGTCCACCACGATGAAGCTCTTCGACAAGCTTGCAGCGATGTTCCTCGCGCTCCCACTCTTCGGGGGACAGAAGATCTCCGTATCTCGCTAGGCGATGAGGTGTACATTCGACGCTGTTTTGAGAATGCGACTATACGTGAATGAAAATACAAAAAAATTGTGGGCGATTAATTAAGCAGCACTGCCTTTGCGACTCTCGTCATATAGGCCACTTGGCACACAAAGTTGCAGTGGGTAAAGATACATACATCTGGGTTCTGTCTGGACTGGTTGACGCCACCCCCGCGCCGGCTTCCTGCCAACCCTTGCAGAGCCGAATTTATCCCTCCATGCCGCGAACTCGGAGTGGGAGTGTATGGTTTAAGGCTAGAATTGGTCATGGTACAAAAAACGACAAGAAATAATAATATACAAGAGTGGAGTGAAAAATGAATGTAAAGAATGAGAGTTGCAAAAAAGTAGAAGAATGTTTACCAAAAGAGCGAGGCTGGAGCTAAAAGTTCCTGGAAAAAATATTGTAAACAGTCCCTCCATTTCGATGGACTGATTTGATCGAGTAAATCCGACTGTTAATGATTAAAAAGTGAGCCGTGATCTGTTGAGACACTGAGCTGCGGCCAAAGGTAGCCGCGGCGATCCCTGAGTGAGACAGTAGATATGGCCCACTTCTCCACTAGATGGGGATGGATGTTCCTCAGTTCGCTATTGCTCACACCCGCCTATTAATTCTATTATATTTGCTCGTGAAGCGTACTCGTTAACACACCTACACGCCCAATATCCGAGTGTCGGGTTAATGTCTAATGGTGTTACTAGGGCTGAACTCCCCGAGTACATGGTGTCTACTTGTGTCCCTATGGGCAAGCGACTCAGGTGCTGGCATTCAGGGTCTGGTATGGATAGAGTTGAGAGCGTAATGCTATTAGTGCTGACATGCCTGCTCTTCGACTTCGCGGTATGTGGCTTGGTCATTGTTAATTAGTCGCTTTTGATTAATTTATGAGGCAAGCAGTTTATGTACGCTCTGCATCAAGCAATTCCAAAACAATAATAGATGTCAGCAAATTTTTTCTTTCTTTCTTTGGATTTATTTGTTAACTACTATAGTCAAACTATGTATTCATCTACACCCTTTCAGTTTCTACCGCCTCACATCATCAGCCTCATAGTTGACCACGTCGTGAACAGCACCCGCACTCGCTTTAACCTGGATTGGATGGATTTGAAAGAGCGCGAAAAGGTTCTGATTCCGTTGCAGTGGATTTGCCGCAACCTTCGCGACAATGTTCACTCGCGCTTCTTTTACAATTGCAGCCTAAATCTGCTTGCCAGCAAAGACAGGCCCAGCAAGGCGGGTATTGTTTGGCCGTTGAGCCCCCGCGTGCCTGCACACTCTACGCACCACCTGGCCAAAACTGAACATTGCGATAGATTCTTGGGAGATCTATTCGGGCGTGGCGCGAAAGCTGCAGTCGGTCCCGCCATTTGATGGCATTACGTTTCCACTTGTTAACAAGCTTACAGTTTTCATTTGCTCCAGCAGTAGGCGCGAAGATTTTAAAGAAAGCAACGACGGCTTTCCATATAACACTACTCACAATATTGGAGAGTTTGTTCGGCAAGTCAAGCAGATGGCACCAGCAATTGGTCAAGTCGTTATTAACACCAGTGGGAAGCCCACAGACAGCGACGGCGACAAGGAGCGTTATTTCAAAGACCTTGTCTCTCGACTGTTTGAGATTGGGGAGACTACGGTGCTTAAGGATCCAAGTGGCCATATTGGTCCTTTTGTTGATATGGACCGCATTCGTGACCTCGTACATCTCACCTTTCCTGCGAACTCCCAGACTAGTCTGGTTTTGTCACTGGCCCGACGTAACGCTCAGACTCTGCAGTACCTTGATCTTAGCTCTTTGCACGGTGTAGTTCTTACGGGGCTTATCCAGGATCCAGATAGCGGCAACTGTGTTGAGTATCCACGTCTGTGTGCCTTAAAGCTTCAGTTTAAAAGTGTGTGTCGCTCTCCTTGCAGTTCTACCCTCTCCGGCGCTGCGCCGTTTCCCTGTCTTTTGCGATTGTATTTGGGATTGTGTTATTTCTTTGACGATGACGTGCTTTTCAGGGGAAATGCAGCCACACTGGAGTATCTGAAGTTGTTGCCATGTCGGCAGACCGTTTCATTGCTCAATAAATATCAAGTGTTTACGCCTAGCAGCCATCCGCAACTGCAACATGTTGCCATTTGCCCGCCTCCATTAGACACATCGTATAGCTTTGATATGCCCGTTGCATATCTGGAGTTTGTAATGAGTATTGCGCCTAGGGCTTCTGTGCGACAGATCCCCAATATGGATTCATATGACGAGGATTTCACTTCGGCACTCTCGATCCTCGGCGACTATCCCTGCATTCAAGTCCTCACTTTGGGATACGCAGATTTGTCGCTGTGGCAGGCCATTATACTTGTCAAGTCACTCCCACTTCTCTCAGATATGAAGATCGGAGCCCCAACGCTAGGCGAACTCCCTCCGGGTGTGGCTATGTCTGGTCTACCTGAATATGTGCGTTCGAACCACGCTCCTATAGGCAAGCGGTTCCGGTGCTGGCATATCACATATAATCCTGAGTGCAATGTTGCTGAAATGGCGATGGCAACTCTTTTGCTGGCATTAGCTTGTCCCAACTTTAGTTATGCAGCTGTAGACGGCGATTTTAGTCAGCGGTTCATGAAGGCGATGCGGAAAAAAATATTCAGGCCCGAGTTCCGAAAAGACATGCCACGTCTGAAGCGCCTACTATTTAATGGAGGGAAGGATAGATAAGTCGATTATTCTGTTGCTTCAATATACCAATAATGTCAATATTAATCCAAATGGTCTCGCAAATATAAAGCCTAACTGGATTCTAGTAGAACCCCACCACTGGTCAAAGCCATCGTTGAACAAATATATGTGTCAAGCTTTCTCTTTTCAAAGGCTTCGTGGTAGTCGGAAGTATGACGGCAATTTAGGAATTATGTACTACTATCCCCAGATCTAGTCAAGATAAGGAATATGTCAGCGATGAAAGCAACTGTGGCATTAGATTTACCTTTACAGACAGTGTATATAAAGGCTGGATATTGTTCAACAACAGTTGCACCATTTTTCCTCAGTATTTCAGCAAGTAAATTAATTTTATACTTTGAACATATTTGTCATTTTGTCTTTCAGGTAAACTGTGCAAGCATTTTATTCAACCTACTCATTATCCTTGATCCTGAAGGGCGTTGGAATGCTGCCAAAGCTCTGCCACAGCGCCAGCAGAGTTCTGCGCTGCTGCTGTTAGACGTAGGTGTGCAACTTCGCCCTTGAGCGACTCCATCTCTATCAAAGTGTCGTCGACCCAGCGCAAAAAGCGAGCCAGCAACACGGGTCTAGCTAGCTCTCGCCCGTCATCGCTAGTCATATATCCTTGTGGCAGCATGCGCTTAAGCAAGTCAAAGTTCTCGCGCATGGCATCACGCCGCCGCTGCTCCGAGATGCGCTGCCATTGAAGATTTGGTTCCTCCGGCTCACACTCGCCTGGCTTAATACCATGAGAGCCTTGGGCACTGGCAGCGGTGCTAAGGTCGTTATCTTCAGTTATGCTTTTTGTCGAGTGAGAGAGACTGGCGCCAGACGACACACACCGCCGTTTGCGTCGCCTGGGCTGGTCATCGCTGGTACGTGGCCGCACAAAAAACAACGGACGTGAAGCTTCTGCAAGCTGGCGATCGACACGGTGTGGAATCAACGTAGAAACAGCCGATGCCAGTGTTGGCGTCGACATTCCAGACGGTGTTCCTAGCCCCGAGTGCATTGGCGTAGCGAATGATGAGTGTACTGCGCTATGTGGGCTCTGAAAGACCGAGTCGCGAGACACATCGCCTTTGGGCTTGAACCCTGCTTCCAGTTTGGGCTCTAGCAGGGCCGGATGCTTGGAACCAGTGACATTCGCTCGTGTTGTGACGCCAGAAGCGACAGCCAAAGTCTTGGCTGCTGGTGGCCGACCCCGGCGATTCCGCATACTCGCTTCCTTTGGCACGTCTACGCTGGCGCTAACTGAGCGCTTGGTGCCTCGAGTAGTGGCAGAAACAGTCGGCATGCCACGCTTGCCCGTAGTGATACCCAGTGCCGACTTGCTCGTATCAAGCGCAATAGATGACGCTGGCTGCACAATGCTTTTAATCGGTGGCTGATGGGGGCTAAAACTCGGCGTCGTTGCAAATGTCATTCCCGAGTGACCAAAGTCCAAGAAATTACTCATGCACTCGCCACCGCCCGGCCGCACTATGCCTCGACTAACTAGACTCGCTGCGGAAGGTAGGTTGCTGCCAAGAAAGTTGTACTGTGACGTGCTGGTTCCAGCAGGAGTGGCAGATCCGTAGCCCATGGCGGCTGCGTTCTTACCGCTCATCAGATGTCCGGGCACCAAGCCCAGCATCGGCTGGACTACCGACTGTGGTGGCAAAGAAGGCGGCGGATGGATAGGCAAGTCCAAAGACAAACTGTCTAGCGGATTGGGCATACTAATAACACGCCGTCCGCTATCGTAGCCCATTTCCAGCATCGAGTTCAGAGCCGAGTTATAGTTGGCATTACCAGTACCCTGTGGCAGTATTAAGCCCGACTGCTGGCGACTGTGGTACTGCGAAGAAACCGCAGAGGAACCGCCAGGCTGATTAATGTGCTGGTTAAGCAGATACGAAAGAGACTTTGAAATGTCGTCCGAGTCGCTGTCCGATGACTGAGTCTGAAACTCGCCCGATGTTGGCATGTTGCCAACTCGCGGGCTACCGTCAGTAGTCGGATGAGCAAGCGCGTAACTGTTGGCAGGCTGGTAAAGGGAACCGGATTGCGCCATGAGCGCTTGCATCCAGCTGTGCTGCAGTTGGTCGTCAAAGCCGGCGCCGTTAGCCACTAGATCGCCAGAGTTCATAACGTCGTTAGTAGTTCGTTGTGTGGGTATTGTCGTAAATTCGTAAAAGTTTGCCATAGACAGCGCTGCGGCGTTGGATGAAACGGGAATATCGCTGCTAGCCGATAGCGCTGGTGTAGAGGCCGCCAGCTGAGAAATTGATCCTGAACCAGTAATTGCTAGGTCGTCGGCTGAGCCGCTGGCGCAAGTGGAGGTAGGGATAATGGTAGCGGGCATTGTATGAAATTGAAAAAAAGAAGGCGTGATCAGAGGAAGTGTGTAAATGTTGTCGTTAGGCGATTGTTTTGTGTGTGTGTGTGTGTGTGTGTGTGAATCCACCAGGGAAGAAAACGGGATATGTAGTGTAGGTAGTTTTTTTGCGAGAAAGAGAGAGGAAAGGAAGGGGAAATATAGAGGAGAAAACGTTTGTTAGTGTCAACAATACATTAATTTCGGTATAGAGGAGTAGGAAGCGGCGACGGATAGGATTGAGGATAGGAGGGGAGGGAAAGCGGTAAGGAAAGAGGAGGGGGAAAAGGAAGAAGAAGAAAAGGTGTACACTAATAGGATGTACTATAAAAAAACAATGCCCGACTGGTGGTTAGCGTAAGAGAAAGGAATGAAAAGATCGTGTGCTCCAGTCTACATGGTCTTATGTTTATCCGTAACTCGATTGTTGTCACCATCCCCCCTCGTCTTGCGGTCCGAGCTTACCAGAGACCGAAGCAATAGTCGTAACGACCAAGCGCTAAATAAAAAAAACTAAGAAAAGTAAACAAGCCACTACTTTTCATTGAAATATTATTTTTTTTGCATTTTTTTTAGTAAATAATAGTAACCGTATTCCCTAATCTCCATTTCACTTGCTACTACATGGCCCCAGCGGTGAAAGAGAGGGGAGGCTTATTTATGTTGGTATATAAACATAAACAGTGTGTTCTACTGACATTTTTTCTTCCTGCGATCGAGAAAAAAAAATACACACTTTTTGCTATGGTATTTTGGTATGCGAATGTGGGGTAATTGAGATTGTTGTTACAGTTAAAGTGTTAGCGAAAGTAAATAAATAAAAAAGCCGTAGAACACCTTGAAATATAAAAAAAAAACTGGAATTGCAGTAACAAAAAAAAAACAATGAGCTATAGAGCAGTAGATGTATTCACTTTTTCGTTAGACTAATATCTATTGGCTATTCTTGTATTCGATGCGTTCAAAGTACTTGGCCGGAATAATACCCGAGTCATCTAGTCCCTTTGACAGAATAACGCCGTTCTCGCTCTCATAAAACTCAATGCCATCGCTAACAGCCTGCTCAATGTCAATGTAAATATAAGCGTTTGCGGTATTACGCATTCCGCTGATGATACCCTCGTCGGACGGCAAGCCCTTGGCGAAATGGATATGAGTACGAGTCATCCTATTTAATCCAGTCTCCTGGATCAATTCAATCTTGCTACGCATAGTACCATGAACGATACACGGGGGCATAGTCTCCTTTGTAAACTTTATTAGCGGCGGCTCCTTGATTTTGATGCTGTGACCCTGTACGGCGCGAATATACCATTGTTCGTTTTCTTCGTATAGCGTAAAGCGCTTCTTGTTGTTGGTTTCGACTACCTGCTGGATTTCCGCAAACGTTGTCAATTTCAGTTTCTGGTACCGTAGGAGGTCAGAGATTGATATACTGCCGTCGTCGCGTAGCTTTAGTCCCTTGTCTTCGGCGCCATGACGGAGTATGTAAGAGAGTAGCTTGGAAAGCCTGATTTCCGGAGTGTCGTTGACGTTCTTTCCGCGTGGGCGTCCAGTGTCCCGCTTTTTATTAGAGGTAGCGTTGGTCTGGTTAGAAAAAGACATGGGTGCAATATATCCAAATTGTAGTTGTTGTTGTCGTCGTAGCGTAGTGATAAACTGTTTGGAGGCGGAGAGGAAAAAGAGACGAAAAAAGGGATTGTAGACAGTCAGCTTGATGGCTTGGCGGTGGCCGCAGTCGCAAAAGCAAAGACAAAAAGAGACCTTTTTAGACAAACAAAAAAAAAAATAAAGAACAAATATTTGAAAGGCAATGATAATTATTTGATCCACATTTTCTAAATAGCGACTAAATTTCTTGTGGGACTCTTCTTAGTCTTCCAGATCATTCAACGTCATAATCTCGTACGCGCTTTGGATCTCTTTGATCCTCATGCCTATACGAGACTCGATAGCGCTCTTGTCAGCGGCAGACAGCCGTGCCAACAGGCTGTTATACGCAGTAGTCATTTCCTCGACAGCATCGTGAGCAGCCATTTTATCGTCGTTGTAGTAGACAGAGTTGCGCGACTCTTCGGCAAAGTCCATCTCATCTTTGGCTGTAGTAGCTAGGTCTGTGATAGCCTCAATCTCCTTGTTTAGATCAGCCGCAACGGGTCTCGATGCATGTAGTAGGCGGACGACCGAGCCCCGGCGTTGTGTCGGCGCAGAGAGTGCGCGTGTATGGAGGGTTACAAATTGGCGCAGCATTGAAAAAACAGGGATTTATAAATAAAAAATAAAGTAGGACGAAGAGTAAGTAGGTGAGAAACAAAAAGTGGAGAAGAGCTGACAATATCCCAATCCAACTCGATTAAGCTGAACGGTGATCCGTTACGTTCTGGGGGGATTTGTTTGTTCGATGCGCGCATATTCTTCTCACGACTTTTATTTGCATTTTTCATTTCTCGCATTTTACAATATTCAAATGACTAACAGCAGTGATGAACGACCTGTAGCAAGCACATTCGGGCGCTTGTCTAGTAGCCGGTTCCAAGTGGAGACACCACCTAGGTCAGCCAGCTTACGCCAGCGACGCGGAGTATTAAAGTCACAGCCGTTAGAATTGGGGAGTATAGACGTAAAGTCCAACAAATTCGACGACGAAAATGCACCCGAAGCTATCGAGTCTGTACAAGAAAGCACGCTGCGTAAGCGTGAGAGAATAGCCGAATTGCGGCTTCGGCGACAACAGCAGAGCGGTAGGGCTGGGTTGGGAGCTGGGTTTTTCGAAGCGCCTGATAGTGTCATAGCCGATACTTCGCCACCCTTGTCGCCACAGCTGAAAATGCCCGTGTCATTGTGGTCGCGAGGGCTGGAGAGCCCAGAGTCGCAGGGGTTCTTTGAGCGTGGTGACTTGGACCTACTTCTGCGGCCAGTAGAGGTGCCTGATATTGACGCCTTGCTTGAGCCTCCGAGACGACCTGTCCAGCCTCGAAAAGCGCCTAATAGACTTGGACCGCTGTTGTCTGCGAGATGTGGCGCTGCAGACTTTACTATAAATATTCCTTCGACGTCACTGTCCCCTGTGTTGCCACAGGGCTGGGCGCGTAATGGAGGGCTGTTGGCGCGTCATCGGGAGCAAAGGAGACCGGCTGCTGTGGCTCAGCAACAGGATGATAGTGATGACAGTGAGGATGAGGTGCCTCAACAGCGTGTCAAACCCAGTGTGGACGGTGCTGTGGCGGCGCAGTTGGAGGCTGAGCTGGCCAGGAACCATGAGCTCCATGCAGAGCTGGCACGGCTACACCTGAAGGCTAGAAAGCTGGCAAACCTCGTAATAGCCAACCAGAGTATCAAGTAGTGCATATGGATGCATTAATCAAATCAATATATTATCCTCCACTAGTTGGCCGGAAAAAATTTCGGACTTTGCTTCAAGTTCTGGCGGGGGGCTTTGAAGGGGACATAAAACCTTTATATTTTTTTAGTGGCTGACGCAGCTTTAATCTCCTTAGCACGCGTTTATTTTCTCTTCTTCCTAATTCTTTTTTCTTAATTATTTTATTTTATTTTTATTCAATCACGCGTTTGCAACAAAAAAGCTTTTCCCCTCCGGTCATTAACCTTTATTTATTTTTTGACTGCTAGTAGCAGCGTCGACTAAAAAAAGGGAGCGTGGGTTTATTTAACATGTCCAACGTTTACAATCATCGGCAGATGGTCCCATCTGCACCACTTTCGTCACGAGTGACAGAGCTCTTGGACGCACTGAGGGCCGAGTACGACTCGTTGAACCAGGAGACGTCGAATATGCGGCTATTCAAAGACGAGTACGACCAGCGAGGTAAGCAATTAAGTGCAATTAAATGCTAGTCAAAGTACTCGAAATTACTTCAACCTACTAATAACTGTTATTTTTTGTTTTTATTTTGTAGTCAGCAGCCAGTTGAACGAGATACAGGCGGTGCAGCAGAGCCTGTTCGAGCTGGAGCGGGCGCACCACAAGATTAAGCAGCAGTACGAGGATGAGATCCAGCGCTTGCGTCGGGAGCTTGAAGCCCGGGGCGGGCCTCCAGTTCCTCCCGGGCCATTCCTCCAGCAGCAGCAACAGCAGCAAGTGCCCCCGCCCTCGCAGCAGCAACAGCAGATGCCGCCACAGCTTCCGCCTCCGCAGCAGCAGCAGCCGCCTATGCCCATGGGTGGGGGCATGCCACCGAGTGGCATGTATGCGGGGATGCCGCCCGGCTCGGCGACTCACGGCGGAGGACTCAACGGCTCGGGCATGGCGGGCGGACCACCGGCGCCAATCGGCGGCGAGCAGCACCCTGGGGCGTACATGGGGCCGCCGGGCGCGTACCCGCCCTCTGCGCATGGGCAGCCGCTGACGCCGCAGCCGCAGGCGGCCGGGCTTGGCAAGGACCGCAAGCCTGGCGTGATGACGCCGACGCAGCAGCAGCAGCAGCAGATGCAGGGCATGGTGCAGCAGATGCCCAGCAGACACACGCCGACGCAGATGTCGCGCAACGTCAGCGTGCCCAGCAGCAACAAGGGCGTGGTGGCCAGCAGCCAGCTGGCCGACTTGGACCCCGACCAGGTGCCGGCCAATCTGAAGCGCGAGGGCGTCGACTGGTTTGTGATATTCAACCCAAAGACCCCGCGCCTGCTGAACATCGAGAACATCCACACGCTGGACCACACGAGCGTCGTGTGCTGCGTCAAGTTCAGCCACGACGGAAAGTACCTTGCCACCGGCTGCAACCGGACCACGCAGATCTGGAGCGTCGCCACCGGCAACAAGGAGTGCGTGCTGGCCGACGACAACGCCCCCAAGAACGGCGACCTTTACATCCGCGCCGTGTGCTTCAGCCCCGACGGCAAGTACCTGGTCACTGGAGCCGAGGACAAGCAGATCCGGATCTGGGACGTCGCCAGGCGCACCATCCGCCATGTGCTGACTGGCCACGACCAGGACATCTACTCGCTGGACTTTTCGCCCGACGGCAGCATGATTCTGTCTGGGTCTGGCGACCGCACTGTGCGCATCTGGAGTCTGGAGACGGGCAAGGAGATCAGCAAGCTGTCCATCGAGGATATGGGCCCCAAGGACGCGGGCGTGACGTCAGTGGCCTTCTCGCCGAACGGCAAGCTGGTGGCCGCTGCGTCGCTTGACAAGATGATCCGCCTGTGGGACGTCGCTAGCGGCCAGCCCTTGCAGCGCATCGACGGCCACAAGGACTCTGTCTATGCCGTGGCCTTTTCTCCCGACGGCCAGTCGCTTTTGTCCGGGTCCCTGGACAAGTCGTTGAAGCTGTGGGATATGGGTCGTTATGGTCCGCAGGGCCCGCAGCGTGATATCGTGCAGTGTAGGTCGACGCTCCACGGCCACAAGGACTTTGTATTGTCCGTGGCCTACTCTCCGGACGGCAACTGGATCGTTTCTGGTAGTAAGGACCGTGGTGTGCAGTTCTGGGACTCGCGTACTCAGCAAACTCAATGTATGTTGCAAGGACATAAGAATTCTGTCATCTCCGTGGCAATGTCTGCAACTCACTCTTACTTTGCTACTGGGTCGGGCGACTGTCGTGCTCGTATTTGGTCTTACGAGGGTATACCTCCGTCCAATTAATTGATTGTGACCCACCTTTTTTTTATTCCTCTTTCTCTTTCTCTTTCCTTTTTTTTTCAAATTCTTTCTTTTTTTTATTTTTTACTTGTTCTTGGGGTGGGGTGGAGGTTTCTTGTTGACTGGAAGCTTGGCGACATGTGAAAGCGAAGAGCTCTGACTTTGGAAACTTCCAAGCCTCTCCAAATCAACCGCTTTTTTTTATGTTTACAAAGATTTTTTTTGCTGCGCTATTTTATTCCTTCTTTTTTTTGCAGTTAACAAGGGTAGATGCCACATGAGCTATACACAAACATAGCATTTAAAAGGCCACATGAACTATACAAGAACATATTCATAAAGCCACATCATGGGGTGTGGTGTTCTTGAAGAATATGTTCTTGTAAAAAGAAGTGTGGTGGGAGGTAGGTGGACAAAACGCACACACAAAAGATTTTTCTTTTTGTTTCTTTTATTGGTAAAGTAAAAAGAAAATCGAGCGTCTCCCTCTTTTTCCCTTTTTATCTGTCTGTCCGACTGTCAGCTAAAGCGATGACTGCAACATTTTTTCTTCTTTTAACAAAAGGAATTTGCTCAACAAGACGCAGCTCTGCAGTCATCGTCTCCACCCCCCTCCCGGTTGAAAAGCCAGTCCTCCAAGCTGCAAGGGTGAGGCGCAAAAAAAAGTCAGCTGGGCGATGATTGGAGAAGAACAAAGGAGGAGGAAAAAACCCTTTATTTCGCTTTTGGAATAAATGTAGTGGCTTTTTTTCTCCTCGGATTTACCTCCCTTCTCCTCTCTCCTCCTCTTTTCCTTTTTTTTTTATTATGTACCATTTTCTTCTATTCCTTTCAAACAAGCCATAGTATTCTTCTCCTTCTCTCTTGCTTGTTTGAACACACACTTTGTTTCTTTTTTTATTTTATATTTATTTCCCCTCTCTTCCTTCGAGTATGATAGCTGGTGACCGTTAAAACAAAACCACATTATTATTATTTTTTTGGAGAATCATGCAGTATGTACGCTCTAACGACGACAACAACTATCTGCGGATGCAACATAACCGCTCTTCCACTAACCCGAGTCCCGGACCACAACCATACCGTAACAGCTATCCACGTCCCGAACCACAAATACCAACTTATGTACTGAGTCCAGGGTCAGCTCCCCTACCTCAACGGGGCGTTTATGAGTATCCCGAGATTCAACAGCGTCCACCGCCAATAGCGAATTCTATGTCGGACCCACCTGTACATACAAACAAGCTTAGAGCATCGCCAGACAGCGGTGCCAATGGATACTATTACCCACAGTCGGTACCCGTTAACGCACGTATTGCGACAGGATACGGAGTGGCGCCAGCGAACTACTATCCTCCGTCGTACTCGCCTCAGCAAATGCTCTCGCCACCACCACAAATGGGTACTAATATCCCACCACCACCTCCACCGCCGCCGCCAATGTATGTGCGTCCTACTCCACAGACATATTACTCAGTACCACCACCACCACCGCCTCCTCCTCCTATGCCGCAGTCGAAGGAGCGTCATCCGGCGTACTACCGTACAGGTCCAAAAGCACCTTCGTCACCGCAGCAGTATTTTTCACCACCTAGGTTTATGCCACCACGTCCTGCACCAGCAATGTCCGCACCAGCGCCTGCTCAAATGCAGCCACATGCAGTGCGTGCCAAGAATTCATTTGGGCAACAAACGCCAACTGGCAAATGGCCTGTCAAGTCTCAGCCGTCGGGTTCATATCACGGTAATAGCTATGGTGGAGCTCAGTATCAAGCACATCAGCCTACTTCGTCGACTGATTCTCAGAATGGTGCTCCGGTGGTTGCGTATTTGCGGAATAGGGACCGCAAATACGAGCGGTCAAAATTTACTACTCATGTCCATTGTTTGGAGCCCGTCAGTCTCGTCAACAAACTCAGTCCTACGTCTAGCTCTCCGTCGCAGCAACCGTCTAGAGGCAACTTGTTGCCCTTGTTCAAGGCCAGTGAAGACTGGATTGCACCAAGTAAGTACCCAACACCTTTCATTTGTCTGTTTTGCAACACATGTCCCTTTTTTCAAAGTCAGATGACTGGCATTATTTGCATATATGAACTTCTTGATGCAAGCCTCCTTCCCCCCTTATCCTTTTTTGTTTTCTGGCTATAAAAAGTCAGTAGATCTATGAGGATTTACAACTAATCTACCATCTTGATTTCTTTCTTTATTTTTTTTTGTAGCTGTTGGACTGCCACTCGAAAACCGACCCGGGTATAGATGTCTATTATACATTGTCGACGGCTCCTTGTTGTATGACAACGGACTTAGCGCTGAAGAGAAGCTGCTTAGTAAGGGGACGTTGCTTTTATCGACTACGACCAAGGACGTAAAAACGTATGTCAAAAATCCAAGCAAGACCCATCGCGCACACATTATTCGTCTATGGATAGAAACCGACGTTCCTAAAACCTCGGCGTTAAAACAGTTCCCCGATTATTCGTACAAGATTAGACATATCGCCGACTCTGACATGCAAAATTGTCTGTTGACTATTGCGCAACCCGTCAATTATCATCCGTCGTTTGGTATGACTGCTCGTATTTACGGACCATTTATGCCTACGCCCTTTAGTGAAAAGCCAGAGCCCTCGACTGACTCTCGACCAGGTGCCGTATCTCCGTTAGAGTCTGCCTATTATATGTCGCAGTCAGTGTTGTTTACTAGACCTGATTACTTTACGCACGATCCTGTCGACTTTTTAGACTCTTCCGAGGTGAACAACAGTGGTAGCAAGGAGTGGGGCGTCACTGACCCTGAGTTGACGTCTAGAGTGTGTGTTGATCCTTTGCTGGTAGACGAGGATGTGTTTATCTCTGTTTGTACTCTTGACTGTGATGCGCGTATCGTCTACGAGCCGTACGATCTTCATGATGAGGACCGGAGAGCACTTGCTATGAAGCGTAATACTGGAGAGTTCCATCCACGTAGTAGTAACGCTATGCGTGGTGTTCGTCGTAGACTTTGGATACAAACATTGTTGGCGGACTTTAATATCGAGGCTACGGCAAATGGTGGTAGATTGGTTATTAATGGTGATGGAAGTAGTCGTATGAGACCGGGTGATTCGGCGTATATTCGTAGAATCGAGATTACGGATAAAATCGTTATTGAAAATTGTGGTCGTGCTCCTATAGAATTTATGTTGGTAGAAACTCCATATTAAGAATTTTTTATTTCCATTATTTTTATATATATTTTTGTTGTACATATTTTTTTAGATTTGCTTACAAATCTCGGAGTTTACGGCCTAATTTTTTTCATTGGTCCTCCGATATTGGGGATGATGATTATAAATCGATGATGGAATTCCCCCTTTCTCATGACCGGGCTATTAATTAAAAATTATTTTTGTACCTCTTCGTTTTTGGTGGATTAGGGATATCCGTAGCAACTCACATTTTTTTATTCACCGAGTGAGAGCTTTTTCTTTTTTCCAGTTTATGCATGCCGGATGCACATTGCCGATGGATTTGACTTACAAGCCGACATGTAAACATCCGATTGCTGTCTTGTTGGGGGACAGGCGCAGGTGAGCAAGAACGACAGTCTTTTCTTTTTTGCCCCTGACATGATCGCCCCTTATGACCTAATAATGGCGGCAGCCTTGCTTACAATTGAAAATGGGCTTCTTTTTTACTTATTGTCCGTTGGGAAGAGCGCTTAGGCAAAAAGAAAAAGGCGAGGTTTCTGAAAAGCAACAAAAAGTCACAGCTTTTCCCCCCACCACCACTAAAGCATTCTGGGGGAAAAAAAAGCTCTTTCACCTTTTTTCTTTTTACTTTATTCCCAGAAAATTTTATTTTATTTGTATTAATGGTGTTTTCAATTCTTCCCTGGCAGTCGGCGGGAACAGCGACTACTGTCAGCGTACACACACAGACCACACAGATTGTGCTACAGGAGGGCGCAACATCAGCCAATGTCCTCATGGGATATGTTTCGGTGACAGTACAGCGGCCTACTACGGTAACCAGCCTTGATGTAGAGTTTAGCGGTAGACAGAGATTGGATTGGCGACAAGGCGAGGGTCCTAGTGCTGCCATGCATACGCTTAAACACAACTGCGCCGACATTTCATATTGCTTACTCGATGGCAGCGACGATGGTGCTGCGGCTACGGCAGCCGCAGCCAAACTCCTAGGCAGCAGCACACGTACCTCTAGTCGATGCTCGTTATCCGACTCTGTTCACACATCTTTTGACTCTCACCAACTGTCGACGTACAGTCCGGTAAACATTAGCAGGCAGTCGACATCCTGCGATACAGTTGGCTCAGCTGGTACGCCCAATGCATCGACAATAGTACTGGGACCTGGCGAGTATCGGTTTGCATTCGAGTTTGTAGTTCCTGATACATTACCAGCCTCGGTCATTTCGCCATTAGGCGGAGTGTCCTTTTCGGTGTCAGCGACTATGAAGAGATCATGGTACCAGACAGCCATTGTATCTCCAGCAGTGAACATTGACATTGTGCGGGCGCCACCTATGCAGCCACCGATGTCATCTCCCACTTTAACGAACAATAGTGAGCGCCTCCTATTGGGCTTTTCATCTTTACCAGCTCTAGCCTCAGCTCCACTATTATTCAAAGCGGCCGTCGGTAGTCACTGGGATATATCGGTATACGCTCCCTCGCATGCATTATTTTTGGGTAGCGATACGCAGATCCACGTCTTTGCCACTAGTAAAGAGGCCACTGACGATATGGTTGAGTTGGTTGAGCTCAGTGCCACAATGAGCGAGCGTATTTTGCATAGTGTTCCTCATGGCAAGGCACAGCGAACAACACAGCAGGTGGTGGCCATATGCTCGTTGGATGACAGCACACTTGATGAGTCAAAGACTGAGTGCATGCGGGTATTACGGCATCAGCAGTTCGATCCGCAGACCATCCACGCGCTAGGCGACTCGTTTGCCGAGTTGCTGCCTCCCGCCGGCGCCCTACATTTCACTCTACCGCGTGCTGTGGCTGGTAGCAAATCTGGTCGTGGGGCTCAGCCATCGTCAGCATCACCAGTGTTCTCGGTCGCTCATGAACTCCGTATATCTGTCGCTGTCCGTATACCCGATGAAGGCGGTAAAGAGTATCGGTTGAGCTTTACGGCTCCAGTCTTGGTTCTTCCTGAAGCTCTGGCCAACTCGCATGGCGCACCCTCGTCTTTGCCCTGCTACGCTTCTATCTCCAATGACATTGTATTGGCCGCGACCGTAGTGGCCTCATCTCTGGCGCCTACCTGCACATGTGCACTGAACAACATACCCTGCACTCATTACCATTTGTTTCCACCAGAGTACAATACCCTGTATATATAAGAAACCCTACATATTATAATAATAATCTATAATAAACTAATAAGGCTTTTTATTCTTACGTGCTGTTGACGACGATTCGACTACTACACGTTTTTTCATTCGGATCTTGTCACGCGCGCCAAAATCGATATCCAATAAATGCAGCGCAGCCACACGTTTCGCTGTTAGGACTTTACCCATGCCATCCAAGACCTTCTTTTCAGACATTGGCAATAGCTCCAATTTCTTGCCAACACGCTCCTCGATATTGTGGATAAGATCAATATCTCGCTCCGACATAATAGTGACAGCACGACCGCCTCGACCAGCACGCGCGGTACGACCAACGCGGTGGATATACTCGTCAGCGTCGCGTGGAACATGCATATTGACGACCATCTCGACCGAGGGAATATCCAGACCACGACTACCGACATCCGTGGCGATGAGAATACGTACGGCCTCGGCGCGGAACCGAGCCAAACTGTTCATTCTTTCTTGTTGCGCCATTTTAGAGTGCAAGGCCGTTACGCGGAATCCCAACTCATGCAACATTACTCGTAATGACTCGGCTGTCTTGCACTGACCCACAAATATGATAATCGACTTGTCCTGACCCACCGAACCACTCTTAGACTTTGAAGGCTTCTCGTCATCGCTGTCGCTGTCTTGTGCGTCCGCTAGTCGGTTGTGTGCGCGCTTTTCCAATTTGGCTACGTTGGACATTAGCAGATGAACCAAATATGCCTCCTTGACATGTGATGGCACAAATATATAGTTTTGTACTAGCGACGCCACCGTACTTTCGTCCGCGTTACACAAGTGCACAAACGGCACACGAGGCACTGAATCCTTGCCGCCTTCTTCTATCGCTTGTGATGGGCGGTCGCGCAAATCTAAAATACTCTGGGTCATAGTAGCAGTAAACAACAGAGTCTGACGACGACGTGGAATAGCGTCCATTATAGTAGCAAGATCGGGCGCAAAAGTATCCGTCAACAAACGATCAGCCTCATCCAACACGAGAAACCGCACACGCTGGAAATGAATGGCATTGGAGCTGCTTTCAATATGATCAGCCAATCTACCTGGAGTAGCCACAACGATATGAGGTCTACGAGCAAGCTCCAGAGCTTGTGTCATCATATCTACGCCACCGATAGCCACAGTTACTTTGATGTTTACGCCTTTGCCCAAGACGTTGAACTGGTCAGCGATCTGATACGCTAGTTCACGAGTTGGTGTAAGTACTATGGCGAATACTCCAAATGGATCCTCTGATAGTTTTTGGAGAATGGGTAATGCGAATGCTGCGGTCTTGCCGGATCCGGTTTTGGCTCCTCCTATTATGTCGCGACCTTCTAAAGCTGGCTGGATACAAGCACGCTGGATCTCTGTGGGCTGTGTGATCGCCATAGCGCCCAACGAGTCTACTAGCCACTGGTCAAGTCCCAACTCTCTAAAGGCGCTCATATTTTTGTTAATACGCGGTAAGTTTACAATCGAAAAAGAAAGAAAGAAAGAGAAAAATACGAGTGAATTGAACCGAACGAAGAAAACCAAGAGAGACAGCAAAAAAAAAAAAAGAATGACTAGCCCCTTGATCACTCAACAAATCCATTAATTTGATTGGTTTGTTGAGACACTGAGTCGCAGGCAAAGCTAGCCGCGGCGATCGCTTGGGCTACCTTTGGCCGCAGCTCAGTACGTCTCAACGGCTCATTTTTAATCATAAACAACACGATTTAGACTCGATCTAATCAGCCCATCGAAATGGAGGGACTGTTTACAATATTTTTTCCAGGAACTTTTAGCTCCAGCCTCGCTCTTTTAGTAAACATTCTTCTACTTTTTTTGCAACTCTCATTCATTTCATTCATTTTTCACTCCGCTCTAGTATATTATTATTTCTTGTCGTTTTTTGTACCATGACCAATTCTAGCCGTGAACCATACACTCCCACCCCAAGTTCGCGGCATGGCGGGAGAAATTCGGCTCTGCAAGGGTTGGCAGGAAGCCGGCGCGGGGGTGGCGTCAACCAGTCCAGACAGAACCCAGATGTATGTATCTTTACCCACTGCAACTTTGTGTGCCAGCTTAAACTCGTCAATATTACAAGAGTCGCAAAGGCAGTGCTGCTTAATTAATTGCCAATAATTTTTTTGTATTTTCATTCACGTATAGTCGCATTCTCAGAACAGCGTCAATACTACACCTCATCGCCTAGCGAGATATGGAGACTACCTGTCTCCCGAAGAGTGGGAGCGCGAGGAACATCGCTGCAAGCTTGTCGAAGAGCTTCATCGCGGTGGACCAGGTGAAGAAAAAAAGTTTCCTTCGCTCATGGACGAGCTTGGCCTGGGCGACAAATATCTTGTGTACCTAAATGGAACGACTGGGTCGTTTGACCAACTTGCGAATGAAATATCCTCGGTTTGCTCGGTGGTGTCAACGACGGGCCGTCCGAAAAGTAGGGCCAGCCTCGCCGAGAAGGACTACGTCGAAGGGTTTAAGCGCGTCCTGGACAAGTTGTCTACCTTCTCACCCGATGGTCTGCCGCCGGAACACTTGCCAACCCGGTATGCGTACAAGGATTGTCAGAACGTGGCGCTGAAGCCGAGCAATCTGAAGCCCGATCTTGTGTTTTCTATCGTCGGTACGATTGTCAGCCATATGAAGGACGTCCACCTCATCCTAGAGGCGAAGGGGGATATGAGTAGAGACAAGGCGTACGAAAGACATCTCGGCCAGCTAGCAGATTATGCGCTGGAGCTCAAGACCGTCCAACCGATGCGCAAGTTCGTTCCGGTGCTCTTCCTCTATGGGTGCCAACTGGATCTCGTTGTTTTCACGCATGGTGGGTACTACTTCACATGCATCGGTACCACGTTGTACGAGGATGAGAACGAGCGCGGTATTTTTGATATCATGGCTCGACACACGCTTCGGGATTTGTGGTTTATCCTGACACTACCTCTTTGCGAGTTCGGTCAGATCATTGACAGCCTTAGCATGCCAGACTATGCACAGCTCAATACGACGACTACGCCAGCCTCGCTCGTGCCCTTTCTAACATCACGCGGATCCGATCTTCAGGGCATTAAGGAGCTGTACTTCAAGGCCCACATCACCGGGCGCAGCACATACCTCTTTCGCGCGAGCTATGAGGGCAAGGAGGTTGTGTTTAAGTTGACCTGGCTGCGCACGAACCGGCTGCCCGAGGGCGCCGTTTACAAGGTGCTTGAGGATGGCAATGT
>JANBQS010000335.1:0-20779 GCA_027577415.1 Coemansia sp. RSA 922
TCTCGCAGACTTGTCCATACACGAGCTTCTTGCCTATGTGCCCTCGGCATACGGGCCCATGGGTCAGCGATTCCGGTGCTGGCATGTCAATGGCATTAGTGGATCCGTCACCCTGACCGTGAGGTGTGTGCTGCTGTTGGCCTTGACATGTCCGAATTTCGACTACTGCGCCACGCCCACGAAGCAGCTTCAAGAGTATATGGGCGAATTCGAAAAGAACATCAATTCTGACATGTTTAAGGACCACGCACCTCGTCTTCGGCGCTTGCTGTTTACCAAATAGCTGAGCAAATAGTTGATATTGTTACTTTTAAAAAAATACTACCCTATCAAAAAGAAAAAATATGACTAGGCATCGACGGCCATTGAGAGGCACCCACTCTGCGTGTTCATCTCGCTCGCCCTAATGGACATGGAATAATAAGCGCGTTCAGTCTTTTCGAGACTGCTATCGAGTACTGCGACCTTTTTATCGAGATCGCGGACGCTTTTGCTGCCAATTAGCAAGTTGATACCTTCCTTCATCTGACGCAAGAACATCAAGCACCGTTTAACAGCCTCATGGTCGCCCTTTCCAATAGCGTTAATGCAATAGCGGTTAACTTCACCGGGCAAATCGCTGATGCCCAAGATATAATCTTCATCGGTAACCGAAACCAAAGGAGCCACAACTCCGTCCGCACCCGCTACTGACAATCGCTGCAAAACCTGGTCTTTGGTGATCAGCGTGTTATCTTGCAAAAAGGTCCAGAGTCCAATAGCCTCAATATACTCTTGTAGACCGGGCGTCGCCTGACGATTATATTTAAGCGAGTTGGAACCCTGTAGCTCGACGGATATCTTGCGGAATAGGTCGAGTACTTGCTTGTGCAGCTTTTCGGCATCTCTAAACACAGAGTTGGCAGGTACTTGCGTGATGCGGAGTAAGGAGAATACTATCTTTTTGCTAAGCGCCGTAATGTCCCTAGAGCACTTTATCACTCGCTCACGCTGGTCGTGGTGTGAGTCCAATGCGTCCCGGTAGGCCGTAAATAGCGATAAGATCTCGCGCTTGTTGGCGCTGATATCTTCCATGGTGTCTTCAGCGAGGTTGTTGTTGAACTTTGGCTTTTTGGCTTGGCGGTCGGATAAGTCTAAGGAAGAGACGGAAGGCTGTTGTTGGATGTTCTCCGAGGCGACGTCCATGGGTGGGTTTTGCTCCATTTATACCCTGTCACAAAAAATATAAAAAAAAATAAGGGGGGGGGTGTATAGTTAGAGACAAAGACTTTTTTTTTAAGCACTATAGCTTTATTGGATAAATCACTCCCAAGCAAAGTACTTTTCGATAATCATCTCGAATCTCACGTGAGCTATGGGCAGCAAATCACGATTAAAAAATTTTCCAAACCGCAAAAAAACAAGTGTGGGGTTTGGATGAGGAACTTGATTGTTTACTTTTTTTTTTCGTCAGCTTTAATTTTTTTGTTTCTTTATTATAAACAATTTCCATAATTCAAAACTTTATTAATTGGCACTTATCATGTCATTGGCGGGGCACAAAATAAAAGTGGTCTGTCGCGTACGGCCATTCTTAAAGACAGAGAAGGCCGACGATTCGGTTGCGGTCGAAGCCAACAATGTCTTGCGAGTGAGCAATCCGCGCGATAGCACCAAGGACGTAAAGTTCAAGTAAGTACTACTATCTCTTGTCTATATCCTAAAAGTGACTATAAACCCCTGTACTAATGTTAAATTACTTTACTAGCTTTGATTCTTGCTATGGACCGGATATCGACCAGGCGACAATATACCGTAACGACGTGCGCCCTTTGGTAGAGACGATGTTCAGCGGTATGTCAGCTACAGTTTTTTGCTATGGCGTTACGGGGGCCGGTAAGACGCATACAATTCAGGGAACCGAGACAGAGCCCGGTATTATTCCGCGAGCAGTCGAGCACATATTCATGCACCAGGAGCGAGACCACCACGACTACGATATTAGAATCAGCTACTATGAGATATACAAGGAAGCGGTTTTTGATTTACTCAAACCGCACGACCCGACGTTAGCCGGGCTGCCGATTCGCGAGGACGCCAATCGTAAGATATTCGTAGCGGGCCTTTCCGAAAAGCGCGTCACCTCCTACGAGCAGTTCGACTCCATATACCAAAAGGCCAGCGGCAACCGTCGGACTGCCAGTACTAAGCTCAATAACCATTCGTCTCGATCTCACGCCATCCTGACTGTCCAGGTCCAGTGGCCCGACGATATTAGTGTTGGAAAGACGTGGTGCGGTCGCCTGCATTTGATTGACTTGGCTGGCAGCGAGGATAATCGTCGCACAGAGAATGGCAAAGATCGGATGGCGGAGAGCAGCGCTATTAACCGCAGTCTATTCGTACTGGGCCAAGTAGTCGAGGCACTTAACACCGGGTCTTCGAGGATACCGTACCGCGATTCCAAAATGACGCGCATACTGCAGGATTCGCTCGGCGGCGAGTCCCTGGGCATGATGATTGTCAATGTGGCACCTGGCGAGGCGTTTTTGCAGGACACCAACAATACGCTGAACTTTGCTACAAAGTCGCGTCAGGTCGTTAATAAGCCCGTGGCGCATGAGGTTGTTGAGCAGCGGTGGACGGCTGTTGATCGGTTACAACATCATCGCGGCGCTTTGGCTGGGCGGATTAGCAAGTCCTCGGTGGTGGCGTGCAGTGGCCCTGGCGGAGTTAAGCGCCGCCGCTCGGATGAGACCATGGAGGCCGTGTGCGATAGCGATGGGTCTCCAGTCCACGCTGACGGCACTCTGACCAGCAGCGGCGGGCACCCAGCAGCGCGGCGACATGTGTTGGCTGGTGGACAGGTAGTACGCCCTGGGCGACACTCTGACAGCAGCATTAAGCCCGGGCAGTCAGCCAATATTGTTCCTCGGCAGGCTGACTTTGTGCAGCGGGCGGTCACTGCGAAATTCCACGAGATGGAGGCAAAAACATCGTCGGCCAGTAACGAAATAATGGAGCGAGTGATGCGCATCGAGCAGCAGCTCAATGGCGGCAGCAGCTCGCGATTGGATTCGAGCGTGGTCATTGATATGTTTACGCCAGCGACCAAACTCAAGACCAGCCGCGGGTGGCTGAAACACGCCAGGGAGCTTGAGCAGAAGGGCGACCTGGAAAAGGCCCTGGCGCATTACGAAGAGGCTTTGAGGTATGCGCCGGAGCTTAACAAGCTGGAGGCGCATATTGAAAAGCTGCGTGCTCGCGTGCGGCGCCAGAAACGTCGCAGCTCTATTGCCTCCCATGGCGCTGCCAATATACGTGTTGGCGACCAGCAGCCGGGGAAGAAGCCTGACGACGATGATGACTGCGGACCGCTGTGGATGATCGATGGGCTGGCAGAGTCGCCTGGCGCGGAAAAGGCTAAGCGTCGAGCACGTGGCCCCACAGTCCCATCAAAGCCGCTCGGTCGGGTGCTTGGCAGCGTGGCGCCTCAGCCACTGTTCTCCGCGTCGACGAAAGCAGCAGTGGTGGTCCCGAGCAAAGTGACGACCAAAGCCGGAGCTGTGCCTAAGCGAGTCAAGCTGCTTGGCTCCTCGGCTGTGCTGGCTGGCGGTCGCAAATTCTCGGGTGTTACAGAGGGCTCAGTCCACGACCGACGTATAAGCTTTGGTTCCAGCGTGCTGAACCCGTTTGTTGTTGGTGGCGACGACTTTGACTCTGATTTGCAGCAGCGACTGGACCGCAAGGCTGACGTCTCTGCTGTACGCACTAAGCGGCTCGAGGCTAAGAGTTCTGCTGCGGCTCGGCTCAATCGCATTTTGGCTGTGCCTCCGACGCCTGGCGATGACCGTAACGACAAGGACTTTGTACTGCGTAGTAGCGATATGGAGGACGACGAGGAAGGTGATTCGGGTATTCGAGCCGCGGCTCGGAGGCGTGGTGGGTCTGATGGTGGAAGGCGGGGCGTGCCTGGGTCACTTGGCGTGCGCGGCTTAGTCGAGCAGCGAAGACAACAGGCAGCTGTCAGTGGGGGACTGGAAAAGGAAAATACTCAGGCGCTCAGCACGCGCCCTGCAGAAAAGACTGATAAACAGTCACGGGCTAGCAACAACAAGCCCGTGGCAGAGGCCGAGGCGTCACTGGAGCAGTTTAACGAAATTGCTCAGGCTAGTGCCCTGCAGATGATCAATTCCGCCGACGTCAAAAAGATCATGAAATTGCAGGGTATTGGAAAGCGTCGCGCTGAACAGATTCAGGCTAGTATTCAGGAACAGGGCCCTATCGTTCATATCTGCGACCTACAGACCCGCTTGCTGTTTAAAAACAAGCTTATCCTCGCTATTCTGTCCACTTTTGCCTAAACACCTCCCCCGAGTGGTTGGGAAAGAAAAAAAAAAGGGGGTGGGGCGTGACTGCTCGCCACAGTCAACGCCCCTTGACTGCCAGCTTCCCCTCATGCGACCTATCGAACATCGAGCACCCCTTTTAGCACCTGCCCCCTCTTTGACGCTGCATTCGGCTAAAGTCACACTCCTCTCCTTGGCGCTTGACACCCTCGATGAAGTAGGGAGGTGAATATTTGAGGGTGGAAAGGAAAATACTCCGACTATTTATTATTTGCCCCCCCTGTCCTCTAATATTTTTTTCCGGCCTTTTTATTTTTCTTCTATATCCGCTCACCCACCCTCTTTTTTTTCTCTTTCTGCTCTTTTTTTTTCTCTTCTGCCTCCTCAGCTCCCCCCAGTTTGAGCTCTACACACTATTATGCGAGCCGAGGCATATCGTATAAGGGAGGGACTGATAGTTAGATACGCCTTTCTCAAGGAGGCCCAGATTCATGACTATGTCGGTACTAGTGGCCAGTACATGATTATCAAGCACTCGTTCGAAGATGAACAGGTTTACAAGATTATCAAGGATTTTTTCAACTCTACGGCGATTCCTGGTATCGCTGATATTCATTTTGGATTTGTCAATATACGTACATCTCAGGTTGGCTGGCGATTCAAGCCAGAGCAACCGCATTTTGCTCCTGATTATCTCTATTACCAGGATGGAATATCCAAGATACCTCCAGATGACCTTTTGCCACTCTTGGATGTGTCGGACACTTCGATTGCTAAACACTTTGGTGTTATTGTGTCATGATACATATTTTTTATTTTATTTATTCTTTCAATTGTTGTACTTTTAACATATAGATTTTGATAAACATAAACTACATTACCTTGGCAGTCGGGCTACTCTTCACATCTCAATTCTTGCTGCACTCAGCTGACATGCCCTTTTCCGCACATATTCTATTGAAGAAAAAGAGTCTGCAGTCTCATTTGTGTTGCCCCTCTTTGAACTAAGAATCTCGCTCCTTTTTTGTCTCTTGATTTAAGGGGAATACGGATTGCTCATTAGTCAAGCACTCTTCAGTTTTTTTTCTTTAAATATGTCGAGGGAAAGCAGTGGCATCCTCTGACTGCGAGTTGGAATAAAAATGAAAGCTACTCCGGCCTTTCTTTCTCGCTCTTTCTTTTCTTCCACACTACTTTTTCCCCCAGTTAAGCAAGGTTGATGGGCTAAACTGTGAGATGAATATTATGTTGTACTTTGGAACAAAAGAAACATTTTCAAGAACTATCGAGGCAACTTAAAGGAATGTCAGTTATTCAGACGAGTATTTTTTAAACAATTGACTAAACCGCTTCAAGAGTTGGAACGGACAATTGTTAATTGGTTTGATAAAGCATCCCAACCAGTTATCCACGATGTCTCTCACATCTGCTGATGCTCTAAAGTCACACTACGCTCACTTGATGCACCAGACATGTCTTTGCCACCAATGCCAAAAAGAAAAAAGTGCAAGTTTTTGCAGTCCCCTCACTACTGGGTAGCTTTCAAGAGCCAGTAGAAAGCGGAAAAGTACACAGCTTTCTTCTGCCTTTTTTCTTAGCCGCTCATTCTAAAAAGGAATGATAACGTGGTTGCAGACTTTCTCCACCACCTTTTTTGTCTTTCTTAAAAGCAGCCAAAGTACTACATAGCTCACCAATGTCTCCTTTTTTCTTCCTTAGGAGCTTTTAAAAGTGAGACTTTACGATAGCTTCTCTACTGCATAGAAGAGAAGACAGCAGTGTCCACTGACTGCAAGCAGGTATAAAATGCGAGCTACTCTGGCCTCTTTCCCCACCTCTTAGTTCTCCTCATATATCACACTACTTTGCTACTTTTTTTAAACATCTTTCCTTTTGATCAGCTTCTCAGTCAACCATGTCAGGCAGTGTCTTTGCAATTTCTTACTACATTGATGATATAGTGCCTCAGTGTGAGGAAGAATTCAAGGGCAGGGATATTCAAGCAATAGCTACTATACTGAGGAGTCGTGTTATAGGTGTCGATGTTGATGACGTGTATTTCGTCACTCGGGATGGTACCTTGGTAGATTTAAGCGATGCAGATTATAACCGTGATATGAACGTCATGTTGTACTTTGGATCCAAGGCCAATTTTGAGAAAGGTCGTAAAAAGATAAGTGATTCCTCAAATAACAAGGGGTTAATATCTGAACTGACCACCAAGATTATTGAAGGAATACAGAGATCCATTTGGTTCAACTAGAGACATTCTCCTACATACCATCTCACGCAGAACTAATCGCGATCATCTAATCGGCGATCCAGGGAAAGAGTTGCGGCTTAGACCACAGTATAGTAATGTTATTTAAAAGAGTTTATTATTGTTTACAGAATAGAATTCTTTATCTTCTCTTTATTTATTGAATCTTACCTTTTAGTATTACATAAGCACTACCAAAGAATACATTTGCCTCTATACAATGAGAGAGAAGTCAATGCCACACTCTTAATTCAAGCTCATTGCGAGATAAAAACCAAATGCACAAGAAATTTATTAATATAACTGGCCATCTAACCACAAACAAAATCCTCTAACTGTAATAGTAGCAAAACAACAACAACAAATATCCTGTGTGCATATACAAACACCTGATATAATCAAGTACTTTATTTACTGAATGGCTAGCCTCTGGTGTGAGATATTATTACTTCCATAGTAATGTGACATAGTGGGAGTTTACTGAGTGCCATTACTTTTTTTTAGCTAGTCCCTTAACCAAATTGTATAGCTCTTCACGACCATAATTTGTTCTCATATATCTGCCTTGCTGTTCAGTCCCAAAAAATATATAGACATCATCTTCACCTGCTATGGCATCCGAATTTTCAACTCCTACCATGCACTCCTTCGTAAAGACTGGGGCTGCAGTGGTACCTTTGTTACCAGCTAGCCTGTTTAGTTGCAAATAAACGTCATCATTAATTTCACAATTTTTGGGTGTACGTCCCACGATCTTTGGTTTTCCTTTCAATTCACAGGTAACAGCATAGTAATAAAATGACATTGTCAAGTGAGCTGTTGTTGAGCAAAGTAAAAAAGGAAAGGTGGGTAGAGAAGTATAGTGTGTTTTAAAAGTAGGAAGAAATGGCAGAGGCTTGCCTTTTTATAGCAAAGAGGAGGAGAATGTCCAACGCATGTTTTCTGCCAGGGAGTAGCCAGAGGAGGGCAAGCTGTGCAGTCTAGCTGTTTTTTGTCTGGCAAAAGAAAATGCAGAACCAAAGAAAAATTGGGGATGGCAATATATCTGCTTTCTTTGCCTTAAAAAGACGCGCGTCATAGGCGGATTTCAATGTTCTGAAATACCTGCTGAAGGGGGGGTTTTTTAAGACTGCATTCTCTCATCGTCATCAAATATATGAGCCAAAAAGGAATGACATCATTTATATATTGTTTTTTCTTTTTTCAAAGGATGTAAAAGAACAACAATTCTTTTTCTTTGTTTCTTTTTGCTTCAAAGGACACGCGTCATAGACAGTCTTTGAAGCGCTGAATTTGCAATTTGTTTCTTTTCTTTTTATTGCTGTTTGCTCCTTTTTTTCTTTTCGTAGAGACGGGGGAAAAGAATATCAATGACGTTACAATTTTCCTTTTGCTTTCTTTGAAACACGTAGTTGAAAGGAGGATTTGCAAATTGGCATTGGAGCTGGTGAAGTGCTTCTTTCTTGACTGTCTGCTGGCTGCAATTTTCCACTCCATTCCTCAAAAAAATCGAACAAACAACAAATTTCGGGATGGCAGTTTACTCACCTCTTTTCTTCAAAGCACTTTGGTCATGTCTGGAGAGGCCAGTGTGAGGCCGCTCGCCACCTCTGCTGCTGTGCGCGTTTTGACTGGGCTTGCCATGGGGTGAGCCCTTCCTGGTTTGTTGTTGTCCCAGAACTCCTCGTCGAATCCCTGTGATGCGGCAATTGCTCTTGCGTTCTCCTTGCACGCTTCGGCCGTCCTTGCTGCTGCGGCGACTGCCAGGGCTTCCTTGCGTCCCGATTCGAGAAGCTTGGCCATTCCTTGGTCATACCTGTCGTTTGACTCCTCGTCAGCCTCCTCCTTCGCTTTCTTGTGCGCGATTAGCTCTGCCTGCCTGGCTTTCTTCAGCTCGCGAAGTTCATCAGCCCTCTTGTTCTGGTTCGCCTCGTACTGTTCCTCGGCCAGGAGTAGGTCCTTCATGCTTTCTGCGCTATGCTGCTTTGCGTTTGTCAGCAACTTCTGCACGCAAAGGCTCAGCGTACGTAGGGCTGTCGTACTCAGTGCTGGGCTGGCCTCCACCAGCTCGTTCATTTCAGTGACCAGCTCTTCCATCCGAGTGATTGGGTCCTTGGTGGTAGTCATGGACTCGAGTCGTTGCTTGTTGTTACTATTGTCGGGTTTATTGTGCTTTTTGTCTGCTGGGTTCGATAGCCTGTGTGCTCTCGATTTGCTGATTTCAATAAATGCCAAAAAAGAGTGAATTGATACACCCTTCGTAGTCGGTGTCATGCCTCAAGTCTGTACTCCCAACCTTTTTGACCATTATGGTCTTGGATCCCGATCAGCGCAATCAAGGTGAATGCTGCGCAAAAAAAGCTTAATGCTCTCTCTTCTTCTTCTACTACTACTATTTTTTATTTATTTATTTTTCACTCTCAATGGCCGACGAGTCGAATTCACAAGTTGTTGACGCGTTGCTAACGCTGGGTCGAGAAAAGGCGTTTGCCGAAATTGGCCAAATGCTGAGTGGACTCGGCGAAAGCGTGCTTTACAGCCTGGTTGAAGAGGACCTGGGTACACTAGTTGCTGGCGACGTGTCTTTGAGCCCCGTATTCCTGCTTACAAATCTGATATTCAAGGGCGGATGCGCGTTGGTCGAAAAGGGCGCGACGCAGGCCGGTGAAGGCATCCTCGGAACGGCGACTGGCGCGTGCGTGAGCCAGATCTGCGAGGACGAGCCAAGGGACGAGAAAGACATTGGGAAAAAGTGGAATACGATCAGCGATAAGCTTCTCGAGGTTCTGCCACAGCTTAGCTCTCGGTCGATTATTGACGTTGCGTTTCGGATCCTCGCTGAACTAAAGGCGTGTGGGTCGATTCCAAGCGCCTTGCATAGCTTTTTGCCTATGCTGTTGGACACTTTGGGTACTATTGGGCCAGTGGAGATTGTGACCAAGGGCGAGGGGTTTGGCGCATCGACTGCAGCTGCTGGCGACTCTACTACTACCATCATGCGCACTGGCCTGGCGCTAAAGTCATACTGGGTCGAGTCGGCATGCTCCTATCGGTGGGACCCAAAGTCGTCAGTCGCTGTCTGCGCGCTTCTACGCGAGATAGTGCTGAGCGAGCGGCTGATCGAAGTGGTGGCATATCGGATGCTGCGACAGCTGAAGCTGGCTGAGCTTAACGAGCTTCCAGCGATGGTCTACCAGCTGCTATTGTTTGCGCGCAATGGGTTTAAGCGCGAGATCATTGGCGGCATTCTGAGCTTCTTTGACGCAGTGGAGAACGACAGCTCCAAGGACGATGGCGATGCTGCTCAGTCGCAAAAGAGGTGGCGCGAGCTGGGCGACATCGAGGGCACAGTGATGCTGCACATTATCTACAACATTAAGCAGGACTTTGAGCTGGGCGATGCGCTGATTGCCCATGCCAAGGAGCAAGGTGACGTGGCGCTAGCAGCAGCTGGCGGAGCTCCGTCCACGTTTTCGTTTGCTTGTCTGCTGGCGCTGGCGCGTATCCACCGCTTCGAGGATGCAGTTATATCGTTTTTGCGAACGACCATAGTCAAGAGCATCCACGACGCAATGGCTCTGGCGTCGACTGGCTGGATAAGGCCCCTCTTGCCGCCGATTCGGCTCTCGGCGCAGCAGCAGCTGCTGAGTGCCGTGGTGGCGCGCTCGTCGTATGGCTGGGACCAGGTCACGCAATCGCTGATCCAGCTGTGTCTGAGCGTGATGGATCTCACTGGATCATCTGCCGCAGCCCGCCGCAGTGCTTACAGCGCCCAGGCGTGTGCTGAGGCGCGGCGAATCAGCACGCAGGCGCTGAGGCTGGCGTTTGGCGGGCACGATTTTGTTCGAGCCGAGGTGGTCGACCAGATCCTGAGCCGAGTGATGTTCCAAACCGACTCGCACATGCACTTTCTCGCGCTGCTGGGCGACTTGGTAGCGGACGACTCGGATGTGTTGCGCGTCTTTGTGCCTAAATTTGTCGACGTATTCGATTCGATATCCGTTATATCGCCCGCGGCCCTTGAGAAGCTGCTGGTGGCCATTTCGCCGATAGTCCTGGATGACGCTCCATTCCGGTCTTCGCTGATTCTCGTCTTGCGAAAGATTCTGTTTGCCCACAGCTTTGACGACCGACGCACTGCGCTGAGTGGCCTGTTTGTGCTGACGTCGAGCTTTGCTTCAGCGCTCGACGAGTGCCAGGGTCGATTGGGCGCTGCGGCGCTGGCTGCGGCTGGTGCTGGCGAGGTGCGCCATTTACAGCGCCGCGTCGACGTATTAGTGTCCGCCCTGCTTGAGGTCTTGGGTCTCTTGCGCCGCTGCCTGACGCAGCAGCCCGAAGTCAGATCGGCGTCATATGAGCGGCTGGGTCTTTTGCTCGACATGCCGTGTGTCCGCAGCAGCTCCCTGCTGCTGAGCGCGCTGCACGACATATTCCGAGTGGAGTTTGCAAAGTACTACCGAGCCCCCAGTCAGAGCCAAGGCTGCTCGCCAATCAACATCCAGCTGTGCTTGCACCCAGTGACCAGCAAGGTGGTTATGCCCATCGCTAGCTTCCTCCACTGCTATGGCAAGCTGGTCGTGGCTTCTCGCACTCCGGGCTTTGGTACTAGTAGCTCATCATCTTCTTCTTCTTCTGCGGGGCTTCCGGCTGCGGCGGTGGCAGCAAAGGCGTGGAAGGACCTGTGCTTGCGGTTTTCAAGGGCGCAGATTGAGGACTTTGAGTTGGATCCGACTGGCGACTATTCGCTCGACAGCCAGTTTGGTCTGCGCAATTTCAGCACTGCTCACTTGGTCGTCGGCTGTCTGGACGCGTGTATTGGCTACGCCTTGGCTCACATTATCAACGTCGCCCCCGCCACGGCTATCGTTGACGAGGATTCAGATGGAGCCAGCAGCGGCAACTTGGCTGATCCGACAATCGTTGTTGAATTGTTTACCAAGTTCAATCGATTTGGCGACATACTCAGTTCGCGGTGTATAGACGAGCGCAAGAAGAAGATTATTCCCTCGATTAGCGACCTGTCTTTGCTGTCGCTTGACTCGGTAGTCAGTGTGTTGCGGTTGGTGCTTCCTGATAAGCAGCGTGTCGACAATGGCTCTCACCCGCTCAACCTTGATCCAGTCACTGACCACAACTGGTTTGTCTCGCGCATTGCCAAGGCCGGCCTGTGGTCAGCGAACCAGCTCCTTGTCAAGCACTTGTTGGAAGTCGCCCTGGCCAGGATTCAGCGCCGACCCGTAGCTGGTAACTTTATGAGCAGCAACAACAGCAGTTCTACGGTGTTGCCGCCAGCACCAGCTGCTCGAGCCCTGCTGGAGATGGCCTATGTCGTGTTCAGTGGCGTGCTGGTGTACTTTGGCGATAGTAGCGACCAGGCGGCTGACACGGAGCAAAGCCAGCGCCCTCTGCCAGTATACTTGCGTGCCAAGGCGGCGCGTGGTCGTGGAGTTGTACATATAAGCGCCGAGATCTTGCTTGCCTGCATGACTCTTCTGACCCTCTCTAACTCACTTGACCTTCTGGCGGTGGCTATCGTAAGACCTGCTCCTGAGCGCTTTACCGACAGCTTGGCTTTGCCGTCTAATGTCGCTGTGGAGTGTGTTGCTGCGCTTCTCACCAGTCTACGCCACGCAGTGACGACATTGTTGCGACTAAAGCCCATGGCAGTCAAAGATGCCTCTATTGTGCTCGCGTCAGTTCAGATCTTGACTACCCGGCTAAGCGAGCTTGCATTTAGCGGCATCCGAAGGGAGGACCAAGTACTGGCGTACCACTGCTTACATCAGACGGCAAAGTGGACGGTGGAGCTAGTACAGAGCGAGATGCCTAACGATTTGGGTCTAATGAAAAGCCTGGTTGTGCAACTAACCAGCTGTCAGGCGTTCTTACAGCCCGAGTCAGTCGTCATTGGTACTACTACAGTAGCTGTGGGTCCTCGCTCGGATGAAGTGGAGCTAGAGCCTGTTGACCAATTGACGGCGCGTATGTGTGCGGCGTCGCGGCTGCATATCCGCGACCCCGACAACTTTGACGACGAGGATGAAGACGTTGACGAGCAAGAGTTGGAAAAGTTCACAGTGCGCTCTATTCCCGCGCTTGCCTCGCTTATCATGTCATGGTTTAAGGCTGAGCTACATCGCGTCGACTGGGCTATCGGACAGTTGCGGAGGAGTGTAAATATGGAGCTGAACCAGCGATCTGGTACAGATGACGGTGGTGACGTTGACTTGCCTCTGAGTATAGGCGTGGAGCGTCAGATCTGCTGGCGCATGTGCGCGTTGTCACATGTCCTAGAGCGGCTACTCAGCGGGTCGTTGCCCAAGGCTATGTACGATCTGGTTATTCGCGCCTTCCAGGACTTGCATCGAACTTGGGCGCTTCTGACGCGTGCTAAAATGGCCTCTGCGCAGCTGCCTATCACCGAATCGTACATTGACGCGTTATCGTTGATCTGCTCAGACCTTAACACTCACGCGTACGCCCTTATTACGAACAAGTACAGCAATATGATAGGAGCCGAGGATGCTACCGAACAACCACTGTCAGGAATCAAGAAACTGGCCGATGGCAAGGACGAAAAGTCAAAGAAGGGGTTTAAGCCTAAACCCAAATCAAAAGTCATGCGGGATTCGTCGTTGGTTTCGTCGCTAGTGTATCAGATGGAGTTGTCTGAAAAGTATGTCATTCAGTTGAGTACTAAATTCAAGACTCCGCTGGCGCATTATCTGAAGCGAAGCACTGTCCGCGATTTTAGGATTAAAAAGTCGGATATTCCCGAAGCCATGGCCATCGCTAGCGACGATGAAGGCGTTCACATGCATGATAATGTCAGTCCGGTTCAACAACTGCAATATCCTCAGTTGGTTGAAGATGATGAAGAAGATGAGGAGGAGGAGGAGGAGGAAGATGTCGCAATTAGTGGTGCAGAGTCTGACACGGAGGAGCTGGTAGCGGATCAGACGGGTTATAGCTCTACTGAAGATACTGCCGATGTCAGAGGCAAGCGAGCACGACTAGACTAGTAATATTCAGGCTATTGTATTGAAAGTGTAAAGAAAGAAAAAAAGCACATTTAGGCATTGGGGTTATTGTTGCCAATAAGCATTTCATCGATAATCCGGCTGATAAAGTCCTTTTTCGGAGTCAAATCGACGCCAAACTGAGATGTAAGCTGATGACGAATGACCTTTTTAGTCATTGTAGTCAGATCGGCGTTGAACAAAATACGGCTAATAGCGTCGACGATCTCGTTATCCGTTGGCATAGATGCCACCGCAGCTGGCGAGGACTGACCACTAGCAATAAAATCGTGCTGGGGACCGGTGGTACTGTACATGGACGGAATAAACGAGTTCTGTCGCATCATATCGCCACCAGGCGAATTGCTATACACCGACATTGTAGTGGGAGGCATCCAGCCCTCTTGCGCGCCAGCAAAGTATCCACCCTGCTGTTGTCCCATCGTTCCCATGTGTGGCGATGGCTGGTTGTACATGGCAGTGGAGAGACGCGGGTCATTGGAGATCGTAGACATACGCATCGATCCGGCTTGAGGCAAGGCAGGAGGTGGCATATTATCATACATACTGTATGTACCCGAGGGAGTCATAGCGGCGATGGCCATAGCGTGTTGTTGCTGCTGGAGTGCCAATGCCTGTGGATTAGACATGGCAACCGATAGGCGCGGATCGTATACTGCACCGGGCGTCATTGGAGGAGGCATACCGTAGATACTCTGCGTACTCGAAGGCATCGCCATCATCTGCTGCTGCTGAGTGTTAAAGGCCATGGCACTGCCAACGCGACTCATGTGGGCGCCAGACTGACTGCTATACATGGACAAACGGTCGTCTTCCTTTGTCGATCCTGCGTTAGGGTTCATATTGGGAGGCGGGGCGTTGAGGACACCGGCAACGGCCAACTCCTTCTCGTACTCCATCCAACGACGCTGTGGAATAGACGCGGGGTCAAAGGGCTTATCATCTGATACAATAATCTTGCGCTTGCCGTCATCCACAACTACACGAGTATTACCCCAAGAGAAATCGTCCATATGCCAGAACGAGTAAATAGGCAAAACAAACGACCATAGAGGGTAGGCCAATAGGTAGATAATCATCCAGCCTATGTGTTGCCACTCGCGACGTAGCAAAAAGATAATCGCTTGCAGACCGTAGATAGCTCCAATAAGGATAAGCGAAATATACCCGACATCGGCGATCCCTGTGACTGCGATATAGATCAGGTATCCAAAGTAAATCAACGTCGTCGGCATAGTCACGGTACCAAAGAGATCGAGGAATACGACGAAACGCATCGAGAAGAAGCAGAATCCGCACATATTGGGAAGGAACATTAGTTCTGCCAAATTGTGGATAGTCGAATTAATCCAGCGACGACGCTGCGACATGAGTACGGACCATTTATCGGGAGCGATAGTCTTGCACTTGGCGTCCTGGATAAACTTGAGCTTGTACTGCGGGAAGTGCTTCATCATCAGCGTTGTCAGGTAGCGATCCTCGCCCAGCGACAAGAGATTCTTCTTGTGTAGTGTGTCGACATGCAGCTCCGAGTACGCATCCAACACGGGTTTAGCCAACAGCAACGGTTTGCCGTCGACAGTGCGTAGTCGGTACATACAGAAACAACCGGGCAGGCAGGTAACGGATCCAAACAAAGATTCGAATGCCTTGGCCATATGATGCGAGATGAAATACTCGTACACCTGCATCATCGTCGTCCAGCTCTGACTCTCATTACCCAGCATCGTTTCTCCACAGATACCGGCGATACGACGGTCGCCAGTACACGCAGCGACTAGACGAGAAAGAGAGTCTGGCATGACTTCGGTATCGGCATCGACCTGTAGCAAGTACTCGTAGTTACGTGGAGGCACGCCAATGATGTGACGCATCTGGTGGTAGATCTCGAGCTCCAACGGCGTCATTGGCAAGTTGAAGTGCACCTTGTTGAAGAACGACATGAGTAGGATCTGCGAGTCGCGCTTGCCTCGGTTACCCGACCGGTTAGACTCCTCGGGCGTACCGACCTTGGCGACAACCATGAACGGCGTGACGCGGCCTTCGACCTCGTATAGACCCGAATACACTTTACCGATATTGTGACGACGCGAACCCTCGGCAATGGCCAAATAGTCGCGAGCGGGCGGCTCATATTCAGGATCAACACCCAGGATATCAAGGACGATGCGTGGCGTCGACTTGTCGTTACCCGAACCAACGATATTGCCGTCGCAGATAACGAATATCAGCTTGTGCTTATCGTCGTACTCGAGCGCACCCAACGAGTCCAAAGTCTTGCGGATACTCTCCTCGTCTTCCGTGTAGCAGGGGACCTGGCAAATGACAAACTTCTCGGGCGGCGTAGGAATAGGCCGCTTGGAGAACTGCAGCGCCGTCATGAATTTAACCAAAACCACCAACATCAGCACGCAGGCAAATGCGACGAGCATGTAGTTGGTAAACAAACAGCGTACGCTCTGACGGTCGTCGACCTCGCCAACGTAGAACAGACTCTTGATACAATCATAGTTAATGTCGCGAGTACTCGAGTCCCAGGTAATACCATTCCAGTCGTTGGTAATATCGGCCGAACCGTAGCCGTCTTGCTCAATGATGGAGAGGAGCTTGCTATCGAGGATGTTGTACTTTTTGTTCGTATTACCGGCATAATTGATAGCGTCGACATACGGCTGAAAGTTGTAAACCTCTTTGCCGATAACGCGCCAGGCCTTTGACTGATCCTTGTACATACTGTTAATCCAGTCGTACTTCCACACTACGCCGCCCTTTTTGAACTTTTTCATCGTCGGAACAAACGTGTCAAAGTAAAAGCGATAGTTGCTGAGAAGCTTGGAATTGGGGTCAATCTGCTTTGTGTGCCTGAACAGGGTCTGGGTCTCTGGGTCGACACTCGAATCTGTACCTACTACGGGGAATACGATCTGGTAAAACGGGTCAGCCTTCTCGGATACAAGCTTAGGACACGCCGCACGAGCCATAATAGGGAACGAGGCGTTGACGTCCAGCCCAGCAAAAGTCGCCAGCTGGTCGGGACGAGCAGGATAAGCGGCGTCGCCATGACCGTTCTGTTTAACGTAGTCGGTGATATCGTAAACACTACCACGCAGGGCCATATATGACTTTGCGCGAGTATTAATGTTGTTGACATCATTCATCGTCCAAACGTACTGACGCGGACACAGAATAAGACCCAGGCCGATAATGATGAACAAAAGGAGGAACCACAAAAATACGATAATAACGCAAATTGCCACCTTTTCACGCCACGCCATACGCACATCAGGCCGCTTCATACGACCCACCATAGCGAGTAAAGGTGAGGGTAGCCAGAAAGTCGCTGCCCAAGTGAACCCAACCCATGCGCGTCTAGTCTTTGTCGTCTCTAGGTCCTCGATATGCTCGTGGTTGCCCTTTTCGACGTTACCGTCGCCGCCAGTACCGCCTCCTGTAGTGACGGCTTGAGCAGGGACTGGTGTCAGAGACTTTGTTTCCTTGAACCCGCCCAATACAGTGGCTACCCGTGTGGGCTGCGGCGGCTGTGCGCCGGCTGCGGTGGCGTTAGCGACATTGTAGGGGTCTTCAAACCCGACTCCTCTACCAAATGCCGCGTCTGGCGATAGCGGACTGGTGCTGTTCATGTTACTGCCAGCTGCAGAGTCCAACTGTAGATACTGCGACTTGCGGTTTGCGCTCATCTCTTTGTTTGTTGCTTTTTTTCTTTCTCCCCTATACACACACGCACTAACAAAATAAACAAAAAGGAATAATGTTAGTAAGAAAAAAATAATATCTCGATTATTTGTCATCTCTTTTTTTTTTTTATAGTCCTTACCTCTTGTATCTAGAGCCTAAACAACAGGTGACGTATAAGAGTAAGAAGAGCGGTAATAGAAAGCGAGAAAATAAGAAAACACTGAGAAGAGAAAAGAAGAGAAAGAAAAATCACTGTGCTCTCTTTTTTTCGTCCCCTCTCTGTCACATCTATCCTGTGCGTGCTTGCACAGCCCATCGTCACTCTAGAGACAAAAATAGAAGCTGCAGATCCCCCAAATTTTTTTCACTATCACGAAAAAAGGATTTTACCTCGGTCTTTCTTGTACACTCACCCCCGCAAAACCTCATCAAGAGAGAAATAAGGAACAATAGTTGTATCGTGAACAATGAAGCTTTAATTAGCACAGAGCTAAAATTGGAAGAGGGTGATACCTATGTATATATTTAAATATATCACAAGATACTTTCAAGGTCTGGCGTGCACATTGCCACAGCATCGACATTACCTAGAAGGAAAGCCGTATGGTTGTTTTCTCCCTGTTCTCCATCCAAAGCCATCAATCCGCGGAAGAACTGGCAATCGGCACCACGCGAAACATCCATCAAGATATCGCCAATTTTTATCTTGACAGCTCCCGATTTGAGTACAACCAATGTTCCAATACGACCCTCAACAATGTCCTCTTCATTGTTAGCCTCCTCGGTATTGTCCTCCACTTTGTCCTCGTCTTCAATAGTGAGAGTTGTCAGATCAGGCTTTACGTCACCCGCCATCGCCACCAACTCTGCTGCGGCGTCGAGCTCGGATATGTTGGGCTTGACATCAACGTCGATAGAGGCTTGTAATTTTTGCTGCTTTTGCTCCTGTCGCTGCTCCTGTTGCTGCGCCCGTCGGGCTTCGATAGTCGATTCACTGAGTGCAAACTCGGGAACACCGGGTAGTTGGAACACTACTAGTCGCTCCTCATCGTAACCATCTGCTGTAGTGGTTCGCGTAAAGAGCTCGCCTACTGTAGTATCTAAATTGAGTAGGTTCATAGATTCAGCAGCGGCAATAGCCATTTCCTCGGTCTGAACAGCAAGCTCGTCAATAGCCAAGGCCTCATTGTGGTCAGTAACCGAAACAAGGGGCGCGTTATCAACGTAGGAGCCATCAACTTCCATATTCTTATCGTCAACGAATGCACTACCAGTATCGCCACCACTGATTCCAGGCAAAGCAGTTCCAGGCTTCATTACTCTGCCACCACTACCAATAATACCACCACCACTACCGCCAATACCACTGCTGCTGCTACTTCCGCCTATGAAAACACTGCCCATAGTGCGACGCGTAGCATTATTACCCAAGGATGCTGGACCCTGAGCAAAAGGACCAGCTACAGCCTGTACGAGGTCATGGTGTCCACCGCGTCCGCCGCGCATTCCTCCTCGGCCTCTGCCACGCTCGAATTTAGGAGTGAACTCTCGCTTTACTTCGGGCTTTTTATCTGCTAATAAAGCTGAGGGCTCCTTTTTGTTGCGGCGAACAGGGATCGTAGGCGTAAACCTCATCTTTGGCGCCGTACTGCCACTGGCGACAGGAGTTGCTGGTGCTGCTCCTGGAGTAATTGTCGCTGGTTGATTGCGAATTGAGCTTAGGCGTCCGCTTGGTAATGCACCAGCTATTGGTGGAGTCGCTGCTGCCGTTGCTGCTGCTGCACCACGCCCACGTCCACGTCCACGAGCAGGAGTACCACGACCGCGTGCAGCTGGCTTTTCGTCAGGAATGTCTGGCATTTTGATTGAGACGTTTTTAAAAAATAAAATAAAAATGTACACAGAAAGAAAGAAAAAGAAAAAAATTCTTAATAAGAATTTATCAAAAGGGAAAGAAGGAAAGAAAAAAATTATATATTTTTTATTTCTCCTCTCAAAAGATTTTACTTTGTAACATCCATATCATTATCTTCGTCGTCGTCATTAGACATATCGTCTTCGTCGTCATAGCTGGGGCCTGGATCAGCGGCTTGAGCCTGAGCAGCAATAGCAGCGACATCGATACCTTGTTCAGTAGCAGCAGCGACCAACAAGTCGTTCATCCTAGTTAACGAGTCAATAAAGGCATTAGCGCGATTAAGCAAGTATATCTTGCTAACAAGCTTTGGATCCAAATCAGGCAAGCGGTTCTTCAACGCCTGAAAACAAGTCTTTAACGAATCCCTTCGCTTCTGCTCAGCCTGCTTGTGATTAGTGCGTCGACGCTCCAATCCCGATTTAAACTCTGTCTTGTACGTTAGACCCAGAAACTCTGAATTCCCCTCCATGATATTCTGATAATTACTCTTCGTCGCCAGCCTAGTAACAACATCGGCCTCGAGTCCGACGATGTTGGTCGTGGAGGTGGCAGCGATGACGGCGCGTGGTCGCATTTGTGGAGTCACCGACCCGCTGTTCATAGGTCCCATACTGGGCGTTGCTTGCGACGAGGCTATACGACGCGGTGCTAATGTGGCGGGTGTTAGCGGAGCGAGTCCAGGCGATGCCATAGAGTGGGGAGAGAACCCTGGCGACGAGACGTTTTTCAGAGTCGAGGGCACTAGCGGCGTCTGCCGTGGCGACAAAAGCGATGTGCGAGACCTCCGTCTCCCTGCCGCAGACGACAACGTACCAGAGTCGCGCTTAGCCCTAGGGTTCTTGGCAGCAGCAACCGGCTTGGCCCCGGCCGTGACCGACTTGCGCCTAGTGCGCCTGCCATTGCTTTCGGGTGCTGGCTGAGCGTTATTATCCTCGGCTGATGCGCTGCGACGCCCGCCAAGCACCGACTCTGAGGGGCCGATGTGCAGGGGCGGCGGCAGTGGCGGATGCACAAATTCAGTCATAGGCGCCGACTGCGTGACAAACTGCAACAACGACGCTGACATTGTGCCGATGGGATTCATAGGCCCCGCAGCAGGCGAAGGCCCCGCAGTGCCTATTTGCTGCCGACCAAAGGCCGACATTATAGCCGAAGCCGTGGCAGGAGACTGGCTGCTGCCCTCCGACGAGACGATCTCGCCATTGACGCTGTGCGGGAGATGATGGGCCGACAGCGGCAGATTCATAAGCGACGCGGGCGTAGCCGACTGCTGCTGGTCTCTCAGCGCAATGGGCGCAGTGGCCGGCGGCCGGCTGCTGCCCTCGATCCAGCTATTGAACTGCTCGGCAGTAATCATCGGATCATCGTCAGTCTGCATCGCCTCCATGCCATTGCTGCTGAGCATTGCCAGTGCTGCCGAGTTGAGCGACACTGATCTCTGCGGAGCTGGTGGCACAGGTCCGTTGCCGAATATGGAGCTGGCAAAGCTTGGCGACGCATTGAGCTGATGCAATGTGCGATTGCGCGCCTGCTGCGT